>JXCR01125654.1:47110-111210 GCA_002079205.1 Phalaenopsis hybrid cultivar | reverse complement strand
TATATATATATATATATATATATAATCCCCAATTAAATTGAATTTGAGCAAAGCATACATATTAGTATATTCATTAATTTCAATTAAATTTATAATCCTGAAAAAATATGCTTAGTTTATACAATCTTCAAACTTTTCTAATGAAATTTACATGCAAAACATTTATCATACATCTACAATTATTAATCAATTAAATACATAACAATTGTGTGAGATGTATGTTATTTTTGCTTTATATATATATGTATAGCAAAAATAAATCTAAGAAAATTAAAACTCATTAAAAGAATATCAAATGTTCTTTTTCTAAATTAACTTCATAACCATCTCAAACTGAGTAACCATTAACACATATTAACCAGAGGAAATAAATTAGTACAATTAAAAGAAGAAAAAATTAACATTTCATGGGAAATTATTTTTATAAGTAATTAAGGGTTTATTTATGTACCGTATTAGCTGTTGCATTGGTGATTTATTCATGTAACTCTATCATTTCTTGCATGCCATCTCCATCTCATACCCAATAGTCCATTGTATTTTTATCAAGATCAACCTTTCCATGGACAATTTGATACTCATTAGCCTGAGGGGATATATATGATTGATTTGCATCACAAGTATTAAATTCGGAGTCATCTCTAGATAGACGATATACAGTAATACAATGTCATCATTGCAGCTACTTTCTTCACTTGCTTCTTAATAGAATATGTTGGAATGTCAAGCAAAATAACAATCCTCTTTTTTTCAAATGTCGAAAGTCTTATTAATCACGCGACGCAAAGAAAAATATCACTTATTATAAATTTCTTATCTTTTACACATTGGCTAACTTGTTCTTTGAAAAATAGAAATATGACACAGGAAATAAGTTCATAAACCTTCATTGCATAGAATGACAAACATCGAAAAGATAATATTTTCATATGTATGATATATCACCATTTACTTGAGTAGTTGAACAATATTGGTATGTTATCATGTATGCTTAAAAAATAAACCTGGTGGTAGTATAGAAAAATTATTTTGTCGATTGCGATTTGCAAATTCGAAGAATGTTCAAGAAAGTCCTCCAGATCTCAAGATGATCCAGGAAGCAATAATCGAAGAGAAGGTTGAAAAGCTCAGGGCTGAAATTCTTGAGTTAGCCAAAGAGCATGGAGTGGCCATTAATGAAGATGAAGATTTTGATTTTGATTTCAACGATTATCTCGATGAAGATTTTATGGATATTCATGTCATCGAGACTAGAGTCACTACATCCGCGCGCGATGCTCAACCTCTCGTTGAAGGGAACACCGTGGAGGATTTGCACTGTGTTGTTATATTAAGAGATGAACAAATCAGTCTAATGGAAAATAGAATGGAGGAGATGGCCGCCACCATGGTCACCATGGCTACAGTTCATGGACAGTCTCAGTCACAGCAGTTAGCATCTCTAGGAGTCAACCAGTCAGAGATAGTTCACATTATCGATGAAAGGATAGAAGTTGCATCTGACAATGGAGATGATCAGCAAAAGAAGGATTCCACATCAAGTACAATACCAAAGAAAGATATTAACAGTTAGTCGAACAACAAATTTAGGAGGCCTTAGCCCATTCCAAGGGTGGTGCATTAATTTCAAAGGGTAGACCTTACCCGGAGGAGTTCAATGTTGTACCCTACCTTAAGGGTTTTGTGTCATCGAACTTTAAGACATTCGACGGGACCGAGAATCCCAGACAACATATAACACATTCCCAGTCAGTTGTGGCAACACCGGAGGTAATGAAGCCTTACTCTTCCGTTAGTTTGTCAGCATCCTTTCAGGAATAGCATTTGATTGGTATGTCGAACTACTTAAAGGATTAGTTAAGACATTCACCGAGTTAGAAAAGTTGCTTGTAAAAAGATTTGTTGGAGCATAGCACCATGTCTCTAGTAGAGATCTTGTGGTGGAAAGGTAAAAGCCTAACGAGACTTTAGTAGACTATATCTTGAGGTGGAGAAACCTAAGCATGAAATTTGAGCCTCAACAACAGGAACAACATGCGATTGAGATTCTACTCAAAAGCATCCATAGGTTGGTAGCCTTCATGCTTAAGAGACTCACCATCAAGTCCTTCAAAAAGCTACTAAGCAAGGCTAGATGTTTACAAAAAGAAGTTAAACATATGGATTCTCAAGAAAAGTTAGAAAAATCTAGGATGACCAGAGTATTCGAGAAGAAGTCTGGAACAGTAGCAACAGTTGATATAGGAAAGCAGCCAATAAAGATACAGGCAGAGCATTCTCATTAAAGTTCCCAGCATTCGTCACAACATGCTCAGTAGTAGCAGATACAACAGTATGACCATTGTAGCCAAAAGTCACACCAGGGAGGACCACATCGACCAGAGAGTAAATGGGGTTTGACTCTTGCAGAACGAAAGAAGAGAGTATATTCTTTTAAAGATGAGGCTGTGCAAAAGATGTTTAGGAATTTAATGAAGAAGCCTGAGTTTAGATTGTTAGAACCAAAACGATCAGAAAAAGCTGACAAGAAAGAGTATCCCAATTTCTGCCCCTACCACAGGATGTTGGGACATATAATAGTGGGTTGTTTTATTTTCAAGGATTAGCTCGAAAGGAATTTTAAAAAAGGAAATATAACAATCCCGAAGAAATATTTTAAAGAACCTGAAAAAGGTTCTGTAAATATGATTTTGGCCGAGCAAATCACTCTAATAGATTTGTATTCAGAAAAAATGGATGGATCACAATTTGGATCAAGTCATCCAAAAAGATACTTGATCAGGTTCAGACCGCTTCAGCACAGGCGAACGTCCAGAATCTATAGCCTGCCTCGCCCAAGTTAGAGATTTTGCTAGAGCGAGGGTAGGATAGGGGCTGCCTCTGTTAGATTGATTGTCTTGAATTCGGGGAATAAAATCCTCAAATCTCTGACCATGTATGATTATCTTTTCGCCCCACCGAGGTATTATAAATATAATGATTTGATTTCAGCCATGTTCTAACTGTTTCTAGTGATAACGTAACTGATTTTGCTAAATCTAACTCTGATCTCAATTCCCAAATCGATCCTCAAATTGCACTTATGTCCGATGAACCCGTAAGCGGGAATAAAAAAGATATCGACAACGCCGGTTATGATAGCACTGGGAGTGAGGAACCAGTCCTTGAGTACCATGGTGCACCGCTTGCTATCAACTTTGATCTCTCCGATGAATAAGAAACACTGATAGTTTAGCCCACAACATCTCTAAAATAAGAAATCACAGAAATAAACTTAAGAAGTGGGAAAGTATTACCCTCAGGAACATCTCCAGTGGATAAAGAAAAACAAATAGTCACTCGAGAAGAGCTACCTTCACCTCCATCAGTGGAAGAGCCACATACCAAGTAAAGGTTGGAGGATTGTACAAAGTGGATTATAACGTGCTAGCTCATCTTAGGAGGTTGCTGACCAAACTAAGCATCTAAAACACTATGATCCTGTCAAAGAAGATGAGAGAGTCTCTGGTTATAGCTTTGCTTGATCCAGAGATTTGCATAGTTCAGTTGGCTAGCACATCCTCAGATGAAGTTTGTTCGTTAAAGGAACTACCTGGGATAACCTTCACAAATGAAGACTTGTTGCTCGGTACCACTGTCCACCACCGATCTCTCTACATCTCCTTTAACATCGGCAGATTCGTTATCTAGAGTTTTGGTAGACGTGGGAGAATATCTTATTTTATTGAGTCTACAGACATTGGCATACTTGGACATCGAGGCTCCAGAGCTTAAAGCTGATAAGATGATGTTAAGAGGATTTAATCAGAAGGTAGAATGAGCCCTCAGATCAATTACATTGTTCATGAAAGTTGGAGAACTAGTAACAACCACAAAATTCAATATCATCGATGTAGAGACCTCTTCAATGCTTTACTTGGAAAACAATGGATTCACGAGCATAAGATGGTTTTGTCATCTCTATACCAGTGCATCAAGTATTTTAAAGAAAGGCAAGAACATTGTATGAATGGAGATTTACAGCCATTTTCAGTTCATGAAGTGGGCATTCATGAAGACATTGCCTACTAAGCACCTTCAAAGAAAAATGTCTTTTCTTGTGAAATTGTGGCAAATGAAGTGGAAGATTCGGTAGAATCGCAGAGAAGAGGCCATTTAACTCCACTTCAATGATCTACTACCATTTTTTCACAACGATCTGGTAAAGTTTCTTTCAGCCCATACACCCGAGATTGAGGCTGGAGACGTGGACGGCGAAGAACCAACTCGATTGTTGAACGGACTCGGCTGACCATCAACATCAACATGGAAGAAAGTTTTGATGAAGAAAGCTCCGAGGAAGAAATTATGATGATAAAACAAAAGAAACCTCAGTACGAGATTTCCTTGAAAGATGTGGAGAAAGACAAATACGAGTTGATGAAGCAGAAAAATATAAATAATCAATTTTTGAAATTTTTTGAAATTTTGAGGAAATTAACGATAAACATTTCATTTGTGGAAGCTTTGAACAATTGCTAAGCTATGTGAAGTTCATGAAGGATATACTTAATAAGAAAAGTAAGTTCATAGATAATGAGACTATTGCACTCAATGAAGAGTATAGCGCTATAATTCAGAAAAAAGTTTCTTGAAAAACTTAAAGATCTTAAAAGTTTTACAATTCCTTGTGCTATTGGCGAACAATTTTATGGAAAAGCCTTATGTGATTTAGGAGTCAGTATTAATCTCATGTCGTTATCAATTTTCAGAAGGTTGTGTTAGGAGATATTTTACCTACAACTGTAACTCTTCGGTTAGTTGATCGTTCAATTACCTATCCTAAAAGAGTTATGGAAGAAGTTTTGGTAAAAGTCGATAAATTTATTTTTTCCGTGGACTTTATTGTGTTAGATATGGAGGATGATAAAGAAATTCCTATCATTTTAGGAAGACCATTTCTAGTCACTAGAAGAGCTTTGATAGATGTGAAGAAGGGAGAATTAACTATGAGAGTTAGTGATCAAAAGGTTACATTTAATATTGCAAGATCAATAAGATACCATGCAAAAGAGCAAGAGATTGAATGCTTCAAAATGGATATTAATGAATATTTAAGCCATGAATATTTCAAGAAAACTTTTGAAAAGGAATTTAAAAAGGAATATGTGGAATATCAAGATGAGGATAAAATTCAAGATAAATCTAAGGATTTGAGTAAAGAGGATTTAGATTATGTTCAGGAAAAATTTGAAATGTTAGATCCTACAGAAAGTAATAAGAATTTGATTTCATCTATTGAGAAACCTCCTGAACTAGAACTGAAAACGCTTCTTACACGTTTGAAGTATGCATTTTTAGGAGATTTATCTACCTTACCAGTTATAGTATCCTTAGAATTAACTGATATGCAAGAACAACGGTTGTTAGAAATTTTGAAAAAATATAAGAAAGCCTTTGCATGAGCATTAGCTGATATTAAAGAAATCAGTCCTTCAATTTGTATACATAGAATCTTATTAGAAGATCAACATGAACCAAGAGCTGATCCTCGAAGAAGATTAAATCCTATGATGAAAGAAGTGGTAACGAAAGAAATGTTAAAATGGTTAGATGTTGGAATAATATATCCTATTTTAGACAGTGCTTGGGTTAGTCCACTTCACTGTGCTCCAAAGAAAGAGGTGTGACTGTACTGATAAATGAGCATAATAAATTAATATGAACAAGATAAGTCACTGGTTAGTGAATCTGCATAGATTATAGAAAATTAAATTCTGCCACTAGGAAGGATCATTTTCATTTACCTTTTTTGGACCATATATTAGATGTAATAGTTGGGCATAAATATTTTGATTTTTTAGAAGAATATACTAGTTATCATCAAAGACCTATTGCTCTAGAGGATCAAAAGAAAAAAAACAATTACTAGTCCTCATAGAATTATTGCTTTTCGATGAATGCTTTTTGAATTATTTAATGCACCTACAACATTTCAAAGATGTATCATGTCAATTTTTAGTGATTTGATTGAAAAAGGGATTGAAGTCTTTATGGACGATTTTTTTATATTTGGAACTTCATTCGAAATATGTCTAAATTATTTAGAGAAAGTTTTAAAACGATGTGAAAAGACTAATATGATATTAACTGAGAAAAATGGCAATTTATGGTTGCAGAAGGAATTGTGCTTCGACATAAAATTTCATAAAATGACATGAAAGTAAAACCTGTAAAAAAATAAGTTATATCGAACCTACCTCCACCTACCACTGTAAGAGGAGTTATGTGATTTTTAGGACATGCTAGATTTTACAGGAGATATATTAAAGATTTTTAAAAAATTATTAAACCCTTGTGCTAACTTCTGGAAAAAGATATAAAATTTGACTTTAATCAAGATTGTCTTGAAGCCTTTGAAACTTTAAAGGAAAAATTGATCACTGCTCCTATAATCGTTTCACCTAATTGGGAGAAACCTTTTGAAATAATGTGTGATGCTAGTGATTATGTAATTAGAGCTATTTTAGGGCAGATATTTGATAAAATTTTTAAATTCATATACTATGCTAGTAAGACTCTTAATTATGTTCAAATTAATCACACTATCACTAAGAGAGAGTTATTAGTTATTGTGTATGCTTTTGATAAGTTTATATCATATCTGATTGGAACTAAATATGTTATGCACACTGACCATTCGTTTATTAAATATTAAATGCAATATAATGATGCTAAACCTAGATTAATTAGATGGGTACTTTTATGCAAGAGTTTGATTTTATAGTAGTCGATAGGAAAGAGATTGATAATCAAATTGCTGATCATCTATCGAGGCTAGAACAAGAAAGAATGTTGGACATGGAAAAAGAGATAAATGAAACCTTTTTTGATGAATGACTTTATGCTGTAAAAGGATGGGAAATACCTTGGTATGCTGATATTGTAAATTATATTATTAGTGGTATTTTACCGTATGGATTAACAAAACAGTAGGAAAAGAAATTTATTCATGATGCAAAATCTTATTTTTGGGATGATCCTTATTTATATAAGCAATGTAAATGATTAATAATAAGATGATGTGTGCCTTATAAGGAAATTAAGGAGATTATTCAAAAATGTCATGATTCTGAATTTGGAGGACATTTTGGAAATTGTAGAACTATTCATAAAATTTTACAATCTGGATTTTATTGGCCTACTTTATTTAGAGATGTTAATTATATATATATATATATATATATATATATCTCTCTATGTGTGTGTGTGTGTGTATTAAAAAAAAGGAGTGACAGAGACTCCCTACATGTTAAATTGAAATAAGGTTACAAAGCTATATGGGGCTTGGTTCACAAACAAAAACCAAGGATCACCCAAAAGGGGCCAAAGCCTCCCAAGAGAAAACAAAATACCAATGTAACCTATCAAAAAACCTGTCCCCNTATATATATCAAAACATGTGATCGGTGTCAGAGAGTAGGTAATATTTCAAGAAGAAATGAAATGCCTCTAAATTTTAATTTAGAAATTGAAAATTTTGATGCATGAGAATTGAATTTTATGGGACCATTTATACCCTCATTCCAAAATATATACATATTGATTGCAGTGAATTACATTTCAAAATGGATTGAAGCAATTGCTTTATCTCGATGTGCTGCTCGAAGTGTTTCAAATTTTTTAATTAAAAATATTTTTACAAGGTATGGAATGCTGAGAGTAATCATTACCGATGAATGATCTCATTTTAAAAATGCAACAGTTGCAAGATTGGTGGAAAAAATATAATATAATGCATAAAATTGCAACTGCTTATCATCCTCAGACTAGTGGTTTAGCAGAAGTATCTAATCATAAAATTAAGAGAATTTTGGAAAAGAGTGTAAATACTAGTAAAATGGATTAGGCTACTAGATTGGATACTGCATTATGGGCATATAAGACAACCTATAAGACACTTATAGGAATGTCCCCTTATAGATTAATTTTTTAGGAAGATTTGTCACTTGCCAGTTGAATTGGAGCATAAAGCTTATTGGGCGATAAAATAATTTAATTTCAATTTGACAGAAGCTGGTGAGAAAAGACTATTGCAATTGAATGAGCATGAGGAAATAAGGAATGAATCTTATGAAAATGCTAGGATTTATAAAGAAAAGATGAAAGAATGACATGATCGGAAGATAATAAAAAGTGAATTTGAACATGGACAAGAAGTTTTATTATATAATACAAGATTGAAATTATTTCTTAGAAAATTGAAGTCTAGGTGGAAAGGTTTATTCATAGTTGTAAAAGCCTATTCCTATGAGGCAGTTAATATTAAAGAACTCAAGACTGGAAGAATATTTAAAGTGAATGAGTATAGATTGAAATCATATTTTGATGGCCAAAGACTAGCTTCTAAAGAGACTGTAATGTTGGGTCACCCAGAATAAGACTGGAAATGTCGGGTTGACGATATTAAACCAAGCGCTTTGTGGGAGACAACTTATTTGTATCATTGTTTAGTTTATTTTATTTGAGATATTTTACATATATTTATGTTTAGGTCTTTATGTAGTCCGTGTATTTGATAAAATATTTAGAAACATCTTTATTTGTCTAATTTTATGGAAAAATTGAGAATTTATTGGATCGAAATCAAAACGGCAAAAATTTTGGAAATGGCGCATGATGCGTCAGATTGATGCATGACGCACCACTTTTCAGAGAACTAGCGCATGATGTGCCAGATTGGTGCATGATGCGCCGCATGTCTGCAAATGACTTAAAACATTTTAAATGGATATTTTTGCCAATTTTTAGCAGTTTGTTCTCCATATAACTCATAAAAAATGAATCCAAACCATATTTTAGAGGGGGAAACAAGGGAGGAGTCATCACTTTTCAAATACTATGGCTTCCCACTCTATAAACTCCACTAGATTTGGAATTTTTAGTCGGAGAAAGTTTGTCGGTTTTGATGCACAGGTTACATGATCGAATTCTAGTGAAGAAGAGGCTTATCAAAGAAATGGGATTTGTGAATCAATGATTCAACACATTGAATACTTGAGTAGAAGAGAATATTGTGCAAATGCGTTGGAAAAGTGTTTTGCTACATTACTGCCACTGTTATTGTTCTTATAGGAAAAGAATTTTATACAAATCTTCATAGGATCAACCAAGGAATGATTTACGTGCGAGGCAGGTTTGTGCAGTTCACTCCTTCAAGAATAAATGAGATGTTTATGATTGAAAATGTGTCTATCTGCCATTATGCAAACTTTATTCCTACAAGAGAGAATAAGATTGAACTCTACCGTTACCTTACTAATGAAGATGCAAATTGTGAGACCAGAGATGATGGAAATGTAAGTTTTCCTTCATCTTTTTTAAATCCAGTTTCAAAAGCCTGACACTTCTTTATTACGTCAAAACTATTGCCTACCATGAGAATTTGTAAGGACACAAAAGAGAGTGTCATTCTGAACTACTGTATTCAAACCAAAAAGCTATTAATGTTAGAGCTATAAATGTGAAATTAGTTTTGGGTTTGATTGTGAATGGATCTGCAATTGGACTGAGACATCTATCCACTATTTTCCTACTTTGCAGGCAATCGCAAGTACCTTATGAAAGTTGGGAAAAAATGTTACTTCCTTGGAGGCCAATGGATCCAGAGTTTATTGTAATTGTATTGGAATGGGAGATGAAAATGATATGAATGTACTGATGAATCAAAGATCTAAAAATTCATCGCCTGTTGTGCCTTACTACAACTCGAGTGCATTTTCAAAGAGGATCAAGAAGATTTTGAACATACAGGGAATATTACTAAAATGCTGGAAATGACAGAATCTCATGCACGTGATTGAGAATATTACTAACATGCTGGATCATCTGGATTGGAGACTAAAGGAACATTTTGAAAATACATGTCGTATTGAAGATGGATTGGTCCGTATGTTCATAAAACATGCTTGGATTGAGGAGGATAATTCAAGTGATGAATTTTCATTTTAACCCTTCTACAATCTGTATGTGCACAACCAATCAGTGAGAGATATCCAGGAAGACGATAGTGAAAATGATGTTTGATCTTAATTTATGAACGAAATGTTTTGTTTAATACTATTTGTTTTAGTTTTTTGTGTTGGATTACATTTCCTTTCTAATAAATACTATCTATGTTTATGTTTTGAATTTTGATGTTTAGATTTCAGTGTTAGGATGTTGGTTTGCTTTAGAACATTGAATTTGATGTATGTTGGCTTGAAAAATGTTAGTTTGTAATAGCGCAGATTTTATATATAAATATGAGTTTTGTGTCGTTTGTGAAAGTTATGTGTTAGCGATATGTTTATATATGCTTACAAAGGTTTCTTTAAGTCAAATAAAGGTTAACATAAAGTGGTACGGAGCAGATTTCCACAGAAATTGAAATCTAGAGAATTTGAGCTCTAGTGCATGATGTGCCAATTTATAGAGCCTTGACGCATGATGCGCCAAAGGTCCGAACACACTATATTGCCTTAAAAACCGCAAAATCGAATGGACAAACTCCATTTTCACTGCTTGAGTCATCTTCTACCATAGGACCTTGGTCTAGGGCATCACATTGTGGGAGAAAGAAAAGGGTTTGGTGGCTAAAAGCTATTGATTTCATCTTCTCTTGGTAAGAGCTTCACTTTAACTTAGAAATTTTTTATTTTCATCATGGATTTTGGGAGATCAAAAAATTAGGATTTTTGATGAAAATGCTTGAAGAAAAATCACGGTGAAAAGTTTCTTTCCAAAGAACCTTGCTTGAGAAGTTAGATTTTTTATTTAGTAATTTATTTGGACTTTATTTGGATTTTCGTAGAAATTTTCAAATGGCTCCCCGAGTTAAGCGAGGAAGACCGACCTAAGACTTCGATGCACGATGATTTGTTAGTTCTAAAGCTCAACATAGTTATAATATGTAAATGGAGACCAAAAGAATGATCCAAGAATAGGTGTTTGCAAACCCGAGTGGTGAGGTCAAAAGACTGATTCTTGCCAAGAACTGGAAAAGATTATGTTACTTCACTGCCGTAGAAATTGTCCTGATGGTTCGGGAGTTCTATGTAAACCTGAGATTCACTGCTGATGATCACATCCTGGTGAGAGGTAAGCTGGTCGAGTTTTTTGTTGAATGGATCAATGCTTTTTATGGGCTTAAAAATGTATTTCATGACGAGTATGTTGCATTTGTAATAACTGATTCATCACTAGAAGAAGTGATTGCATTTTTGACCAATGGAAGATTAAGAATAACAAGATAGTTAACTTCCCTCCTTCCATGTTAACTATTCAGTCAAAAAAATGGAACCACTTCATTTTTGTCAGACTGTTGCCAACAAATCATTTGGCTGATGTTATTAAACTATTGCATTCAGAATACAAAGGCAATAAATGTTGGTGCACTTATAGTTCAGCATGCTCAAAGTATAGCTGATAGTTCGACAACTGGAGGATTGGGATACCCTGCCTTGATTTTCACTATATGTGAACTATCAGTAGTAGAATCACATAGATATGAAGAGAGATTTCAGCCATAGAATATGATTGGGAGGCACATGATTCAGAGAGTAGAATCATTTGTTGAGTCTAGATGTGGAAGAAGGGATATGCCCTCTACATCAACTGCAGGGGCATCAACTTCTAAATATACATCGCTTGAAGGTATTATGGATCAACTGATGATTCAACAAATGGATATAGTAAATATTCAAACTTAGTTGGGAGAGATGGGAGCAAGGAATGCATATAATGATGAATATCAGCAGAAGAGAGTTCAACATGATATTGAGTTTGAAAATGCCATAGTAAAACACCTTAGGGGATGAACCTAATGTGGACTTTCCTGCTTGCCCCAATTTCACTTCTTATACTCCCATTCATGATGAAGAAGAAGAAGAAGAAGAATTAGATGATGAAGATGAAGGAGATGAAGATTGATATTTTATGAGTCTAGTTTAGTTTGTTTTGATGTCTGTTTGTGTTTATGTTTGTATTGTGATGTACTTTCATTTGGAAAACTTGTTGTAATAAAAGATATTTTATGACGTGTTGTAGACTTGCAATTTGTAATAGTAATTGTGGACTTTCACTTTTTCCGCATTTTTAGTATTTTCATTTTAGTTTATCAGTTTAGTTTTTTCATTTTTTGTATTTATGTTTTTAATTCTTAGCAAGTTCTCTACAATTTATTATGTTTTATTTAATACTTTAAAGCTTTTATGTCGTTTTACAGTTAATACCTGCAGTATACTAGAGCCCAATTTCATTGTCAGAAATCCTCTACAAATCGGCTTTTTTTTTCATGCATTTATTGTTTTCTTTCACTTACTAAATTTTATACTAAAAATATTTTTTAAATTACTTAAGAACTTAAGTTTGGGGGAAAGAAAAATTTCTTTTGAAAAGGAGTAAACTAAGTTTTATTTGCCCTTAAGTAACTATATTTTTAAAATTAATTTAGCATGGCCTATGATATTAAGATTTAACATTAAATGACTATACTTATGTTTATAAATTTGTGGTAAATTTAGATAAAAAGTTTTTAATAATGAATGCCAATTCTAAAGTTAATGATATTTGGTATGATAAGATAAGACTAAGTTTCTCTATTTAAAGTAAAAGAAATTTTATTTTCGAAGTGTTAAGAATTTTAGAGTTTCATGTAAGAAGAAAAGAATGAGACTTTATGAAAAATCATAAACTAATATGAATTTATAAAATGAAGAAAGGTAAGAAGTTTTAACTTTAAGAAGAGGATAGTGAAGTTCAAAATTAATAATGACTATCTAGATGTAATAATTCTCACTTGAAAAAGAAAAAGAAAAAAAAAAGAGAAAAGAAAGGATTGAAAAGATCCTAAAAGAAAAAAAAAGAAAAAAAAAGAATAGAGAAAAGAAAAAAAAACAAGTGAGGAGAAGCTTGAAGAGATGCCTAATAAAAAATTGGCTTCACTTGAATCAACTTAAGGAAGGAACTTTATTACATTTTCTAAACTTGTATTAGATTATTAGTAGCATTCATAGTAAAGTTTTCATGAAGTTTTTTTTCATATGAATGTTATAAATGTCCTTAATATGACAAGTTGCAATTCTTCTTGAAATGATTAGAGATTCAAAAATCTTAAATTTTATTACTAAGTATTCCTATACCTAGAGTTTGAATCTATGTTATTAAAGGATTTTTCTTAAATTTTGCTATTCTATTTATTAAACTAAAGTATAAAAGTTATAAGTTAATCTCTATCCTATGTCATATGCTTTTAAGTAACAAAAGTGTCACTTGAGGACAAATAACATTTAAGTTTGGGGGATTTTGATACACCAAAATAATATACTGTTTTAAGTATCTGTTTTATGCTTATTTTTGGTGATATTACACTTTAAAGAAGGGTATTTTTGTGTTTTTGTTGCAGGTATATCATTTTTAGGCATTTGGAGCAAAAAAGACAAAAATGACAAAATTTAGAGCCAAAACCGCCAATTTTGAATCGATGCATAATGCGTCAGGGAAGACTTTTTCAAATTGCGGTTTGAGATGAATTTTTGTGCGAATTTCAAAAGGACACTTGTTCTACACACCTTTTGAAGTAATTCAGCGCATCTAGACACTTTGGAAGGTTCTTTTATGAAGGCATATGACTCTTGGATCAATTGACACATCTTTTGAATTCAAAAGAGTTAACTTTTGGAGGGAATTTTGAATTCTTTTCCAAAGGAGGTAGCCCAAAATAAAAGAAGACTTCTCATTTGGGTGTGTGTGACATGAGGGAGAGAGAGAAAGTGGTGTGAGCTAGAGAAAGAGAGAGAAGAGGAGATTTTCTTCTAGGGTTGTAAGAGGAGAGGGAAGGTGAGAGAATTCTTCTTCATTACATTTCTAAGAGAGAATTGTGAGTGATTGTAAAGAGAGAATAACTTAGAGAGAACTTCTAGGGATTTGCTTGGGAAGGATTATGAGTTAAGTTATATTTTTATTTCTATTATTTTCTAAATTTATTTTTATATATGAAATACTTATTTTATCGTATCATTCTCATGAATTCTGATTAATCTTTTTTATTTTTCTCCCTTCTTTGAAGATATGGTTTTGTGAAGAATAGATTTTATTTTCCACAGTTTTAAATGATAATAATTTGTGATGATTTGAACTCCGATCTTTATTTACTTTTTGATCTGGCCAATTGAAATTTTAAAACCTATTGAGAGACATATGTTCTTAAATGTGATATGATTTCTACAACATGGGGAGAACCACATTTGATTTCATGGGAGAGTATGTTATCCATGGGATTGGGTGCAAATAAACAAGGAAATACACTTTTTTTGATGCAGAATTGGAGATTTTAAGGTGACAGATTAAAATCCCTAATTTGGTTCAGTTGATTGAAAACTAATGCGAGATTGTTAGCCCTCAGGAGAGGGAGTAGTGGGACTCTGGAGTGGTAGCCAACATCCTCCCAGCCTAACCACGAAATTAGGGACCAAACTCTGGATTAATAAATTTATAGCACTCGGAAGAGGGCAAAGAATAGGATTGCTCATACTTGACATAAAACAGTTTTTAAATATATTTTCAAATGATTTCACTTTCTTCACAATACATATACTCATTGTAAAGAGGACGGATGTCTTCTTAAATTTGAACTTTCCGTCACAACAAAAACTTTGTTTAGTTTTCGTAATATTACTTTTGAAAGTTTAGCATTTAGCTTAGTTTAATTTCTTTAGTCTTACATGTGCATTTTAATTTGTATTCACCTGAGTAGTTAATTTTCGAACTTTGCACTTTACTTTTATTTTTTTGTTTTTGTTATAAAATAATTTTCATAATTTACATTAGGGATTTTCCAACTTCCCTGTTGGATCGATATCTAGGACTCCATTAGAACCCGTTATTACTTGAACGATACATATATTTGTGTTGATATTTAAAGGGATTTGACAGTTTAAAAAGAAGTTTTAAAAGATAAATTATTTTTAAAAAAATAATTTTATTGGGATTATATTGCATATTTATTGTAAATCTACCAACATCAAGTTTTTTGCGCTGTTGAGTGATGTTAACTTCATAAATACTTACATATAAGAAATATCGTATCAATACTCTTAAGTTGTCACTAGTCCTAGCTTGATTAGAGTAATTATCTTGTGGACTATTAAATATTTTAAACAACAATCCTTTTTACAACATAGCTACTTTTGCCTGCTAAGGTAAGTTTTACATGCATGAAAATTAAATTAAAATGAAATCTTATAAGGGTCCATGGTTAATCACTTAGATCGAGGTTAGGACTGCCCTCTGTAGCTTATCAGGTTGGTAGCTCTTACTCAAGATTGAGAAGCACACAATCCAGCTCTGAGCCCTCATCTTTACCAATGTCTTACACTGAGTTTTGATCTTCCATATGTGTCTATGAGGGTTTCCTTTTACTGGCTTGTGTTTTACTACGACTCGTTTTCAGACTTTTCTCGTATCGAATCCGCTTGTTTACTTTCCCGTAATTTATTTAAATTTCCAAAAAATATATTATGCTTTATGATGTTAACCATGCAGGGGTAGCTGAGGCCCAGGTACGATAATTTAAATAATTACAACAATTTTATTACAAAATTTTCTTTTTCTATCCTTTTACTTTTGCTTTTGCAATCGCAAGACCATTAGGAAAGAAAACAATAGCTTGCTTACTTAGGGTGGATAACTGGAAAACCAAAACACATACTTTTTAATTATTTGGATTAATAATGATTGAAAGAAAAAACATAAGACATATAGTATTTATCTGGAGCTGTCATTTTGACGAGGAGCTCAGAGCAAGCTAGAGTAAGCAGAGGACACCAATCTAAAATAACAAACTTTTTCTTAGAATTAAATAATAAGCCATCAGATTTTGAGATAGCTCGTCTAGTACGACATAACTCAACTTATTTTTAGGCCTTTGCACAGTCGTGTTGTGCAATTTAAGTCGTAACTAGTTTTAGACTCCGAAGTTGTCATTTGTTACGATGTAAACTCTTCTACCTTCCATGTTATTTGTATGACTGTGTCATGCAAGTGTAAGCTCTAAATAATAAAAAAGGCAGGATAAAACATCGAATAATATTTTCTCAAAATTGAAGCTAAATAGTAGGATAGTTTGAGAAGTCACCCAGGTTTCCCTCAGATCAGTGACATCTCCTACTTTTCATTCCTTTGGATTCCTAAAAATAACTATTTCCATTTGATCCATTCCCTTTTAAACTTTCAATGTCCAATCTTGAAAACTTTAAACTTTGAAATTCTGGAAAGCAATGCCAATGATCTGAATCAAGAGTATTCTTAAGTGACTTCGATTACTTAAGATGTAATTAACTATAGGGGCTTGCCTCTATAGGGAACTTTAGAACCCAACTTAATATAAATCTTATCTAATCTTCTATCTTAGATATGAAAACTTATTGATCAACATAAAAATATTTCGCGGACTAGAAATGTCATAAATTTCTTAGGATCTGTTTGGGGCAGCTGTTGATTATTTATAATCTGCTGATAAACAGATTATTCTGATAATTTGATAATATACAGATTATCAGAATAAGCTGGCTTGCTGGGGGAGCTTATTCAGAATAGCTTATTGATAGTTATTGTTGGATAAATGATCATTCTGCCATTGTTTGGTGATACTGTTTGTGACAGAATTGTATGAGAGAACTAATACACAGAACATAAACCTCAAACTATTACAGTACAGTTCAAAAAAAAAAAAATAGAATACACTTATTATATCAAATTGAATATGACATAATAAAATAATTGAACAAGCTTGAAATAATTAATATCTACTCGATTGGTTTATAACTCTGTCTTAAGATCAAAATATAAACAGATTGGTGTTGGGATAATCTAGAATTGCTGCAGAATTTTTTCCCTCTAAAAAGATCTGCATATCATCTCACTTTTCCTCCTTAAATCTGATTATTTTCTATCAGCAGATGGTTACAAAAAGATTATAATTGATTATTATCAAACATATGCCAGAATCTCCCACGCTGGTTAGTATCAAAATTGTGGTTTATTACTCGACATATGGTAATAATCAAATAGCTCCTAGCAATGACCGAATTTAGAGAGGAAGGATGAAAGTGGATATGAGTTGGAAAGTAAACATAATTCAGGTCAAAATAATAATTTAATAAAATTTTCTTTAGAAAATTTGATTTTACTAAAAACAATGAATGCAAGTCAAAGAACTAAAAATAGACAGTGGCCATACTTGTAGAACTTTGGTTTAATTTTCCCCAACAATACAAGTACACTTTCACTTGAGAGTCCATAATAGCAATCAAAGGGATGAAACAAATTGAACAGAAAGCAGTAATCGAAAATAAATTTTGAGAAGAAATCAATACGATGAAGCTAGAAGCGCAGCAATAAAGATCAAGCTACAGAAAGGAAATATTAGTACCTGGTGAAGCAAACATCAAAGGAGTCGCCATGAAGCATCTGACGGAAAGTCTCGGCCTGCACTCCCACTTGGTGGTGAGCACAGAACGGTCGGAACTCCACTGGATCCTCCCCTCCTCGCTCCAGAAGCTAGAGCAACGATGGCGAGACGGGATCGAAGAGCAGAGCCGAGATCTAAGAAGTTAGATCGCAGATCTAGGGCAACGACTGCGAGACGGGATAGAGGTGCAGCTGAATAATAATCTGTGAGTAAACGTGGAACGCGGGGTAATAGGAGCGGCGGACGAAAGAACGAATAATAGCATAAAGTCTTAGCGCGTCCATTCACCGCCAGCCCCAACGCATTATCCAAACGCTATCCCGGCGTTCCGAAAACGCTAAACGCAGGAATAAGCTGCCGCAAACGGACTCTTAGTTTACTTGATAGGGCTTTACTATCAAGGAATGTATCTATCGCTCAGGATAGACGCATTGGTTGTGGTGTTGTACTCGTTTATTTAAGATATTGCATATATGAGATCTTTTTGTCTCTTATTTTTAAAGGTAAAATATTACTTTNGGGGCGGTGGAGATGGAGAGGGGCAGGGAAAGTGACCATCATTATGGAGACCATAAGGATAGAAGCGACAGAGAAGAACAAGAACGGGATAGAGTTGATGATCATGATCGTCATCTAAGCAGGTCTAGATCTGAAGATCATGATCATCATCGCCATAGCAGTCACGACAGGCAAGGTTACGATAATTATGAAAGAAATCATGGCCATGATGCTGATGATTATGGCAACCTTCGCAGCCGAGATTATGATAGGGGTTATGAAAGAGAGAGTGAACGGCGTCACAGCCATGGATCCCGACCTAGGTCTAATGACAGATCCAGGCATAGATCAAGGTCTCGGTCTCGTTCCAGGTTAAAGAGGGTTTATGATAGTGAGAGTGAAGGGCGTCACAAACATAGTTGCCGATCTCGATCAAGGGACAGATACAGGCACAGGTCAAGGTCTCAGTCTCGTTCAGCATCAAAGAGTAAACGAATCAGTTTGTTCGACATGCCACCGCCGATCGTGATGCCCAATGTTGCTGTTCCCGGCCAGGTACCTGGGACAACGACTGCTGTTCCTGGAATGCTTCCCAATATGTTTCCTTTGGGAGCTGGACAGGTTCAGTTCCCAACTATTCCATTGATGACTGTGCAAGCTATGACACAACAGGCTAATCGGCAAGCTCGTCGTATTTTCGTTGGTGGTCTCTCTGCTACTGCTAATGAACAGTCAGTTGCAAGCTTTTTTAATCAAGTAATGTCTGCTATTGGCGGAAACACAGCAGGGCCTGGTANATAATTGTCTCACCTAATTAGAGGAGACCATTCGAGTTAACGTGCAATGCCAGTGACTACACTATTAGGGCAGTTTTAGGACAACGACACGATAAGATGTTTAGAGCTATATAATTTGCCAGCAAAACTCTTAATGAAGCTAAAAATATTAAATGACTACTGAGAAGGAGTTTCTGGCTATACTATATGCATTTGATAAATTTAGGCTCTATTTGATTGAAATTGAATGTACTATTTCCAGCGATCATTCTAAAATTCAATATATGATGTTGAAAAAGGATGTCAAGCCGAGATTCATTAGATAAGTCTTGTAAATGAAAGAATTTGATAATGAATTTGTAGATAGTAAAGGTACCAAAAATCAAATAACAAACCATTTATCAAGAAAATATTAGGGGATATCATGTGTTTATGAAGAGGAGATCAATGAAAATTTTTTTGATGAGCAACTATTTATTATTACTGAGTGTCACATTCTATGGTATACTGACACAGTAAATTATATAGTTAGTGATATTATTCCTTATGGTATGACATACCATCAATAAAAGAAAGTCATCCACGACACTAGATATTCCTTTTGGGATGATNTGGGATCTGCTGCTGGCCTTGAGGGGCCAGATCGTATTTTTGTTGGTGGACTCCCATACTATTTCACGGAAGCGCAGGCGCGAGAGTTGCTCGAATCATTTGGACCCCTTCGAGGTTTTGATTTGGTCAAGGACAGGGAAACTGGTATTTCAAAGGGCTACGCTTTTTGTGTCTACCAAGATCTTTCTGTCACGGACATTGCATGTGCTACTCTTAATGGTATAAAGATGGGTGATAGAACACTTAATGTCCGACGTGCAAGCCAGGGAATTGCTCAGCCTAGACCGGAGCAAGAAAATATTTTGTTGCAGGCACAACAACAGCTAGCAATTCAGCGGCTTGTGTTACAAGTGGGATCCCGTCCAACCAAGGTTGTGTGCTTAACTCAGGTGGTTAGTGCAGATGAATTGAAGGACGATAAGGAATATGAAGAAATTTTGGATGACATGAAGGGAGAGGGTGGAAAATATGGCACTTTGGTGAATGTTGTCATTCCTCGGCCAGGCCCTAACGGAGAAGCTACAANACCAAGGTTGTGTGCTTAACTCAGGTGGTTAGTGCAGATGAATTGAAGGACGATAAGGAATATGAAGAAATTCTGGATGACATGAAGGGAGAGGGTGGAAAATATGGCACGTTGGTGAATGTTGTCATTCCTCGGCCAGGCCTTAATGGAGAAGCTACACCTGGAGTTGGAAGGGTATTCTTAGAATATGCAGACATCGAGGGATCGGCAAAAGCTCGATTAGGGTTGCATGGAAGAAAGTTCGCTGGAAATCAAGCGGTCGCAATTTTTTATGAAGAAAACAAGTATGCGAAAGGCGAATACGATGCCTAATTATTTTATTTATTTTCAGTCTTTTTCTGGATTCCATCGTTTTTGAGTTATACTTTCATACGGCAGTTGGTTCTTGGTTTAATCTACAAATATTANAAAATTATATATATATATATATATATATATTATATTTTCAAACTCCAATTTGGTAACCGACAATTTCTGGCAACTATGCTGGGTATTTTTTCAAACTCCAATTTGGTAACCTATGCTGGGTATATTTTCAAACTTCAATTTGGTAACCGACAATTTCTGACTACTATGCTGGAGATTAGTTCCTCTCTCATTAAATAATTTGATAGTTTTGCTTTCATAAATCGGTAGCACGTTCATGTCGCTCGTGGGCCAAGCTATCATTCTTCCATTGACATACCTGACTAATTTTTGTCTTGAGCAGGTGTAATCAACTCCTCTTGGATTATGGAGCCATTGTTTCAACACCCCTAAGACAACGAGGTTCTCGGATCCTCCCACCTCCCAAAAATAGGGTAAACCCCAATTGGTGTCAGCTTAGGAGCGAATCCGTCGAAGTGAGTATGGTGCAAAGTCAACCCTTTATCGATGATTTGGATTGGGTCATTTATTTTTCCTTCTTGCTCTCTCGTGGCTAATTTGTTGCCAATTAATTATGTTAGCTTTCAACTCTTGAAACCTTTCTCTCATAATTACAAATAAAATAAAGCCGGATAAACTTGGAAACTTGACCACAAATCAATTCAAATAAGATAAATAAAGATATACTCGAACAATGTTTCGAAAGAAACACCCAATTTGCTGAATAAGTTTTTTTCAAACTAAAATTTACACAATAGATGGAAGCATAGGATGAGACTGACATTCTCTGAATCCTCTCTGCAGAAGAATGTCTGTGCCAAAGTAACTTTTCTCCCTTGCTACTGGGATGAACTTGGCCATGAACAAGAGCGAGTTGCCCGATGGAGCAGTCATCCATTTTGGACAAGGGTTTGACAATACTGAGATCAAGTTTGGAAGAATTACTGTTGCCGTTTTGAAAACCAAGACACCTGAGCCTATTGAGCCAATAGCGGAGTTCAACTTGCGAAAGTTGTTCAGATCATGGATGGAACAAAAGAATTCACCTCCATCAATAGAGAAGAGCAACTAAAGAAGGATTATGTCCAAAGCCTAATACTAGAAAATGATATTAAGCTTGTAGTAGAACAACAGGTGCGAAAGGCCCTAACTCAATCTAAAGGAGGGGCATTGCTTCTGATGGGTAGACCTTATCCCAAAGAGTTTGATGTTGTACAATATCCTAATGGCTTTGTACCACCTCTGTTTAAGACTTTCAATGAGATAGGAAACCCCCGACATCACATTGCTCACTTTCGCACAAGTTGTTGCAACNTGTACCACCTTTGTTTAAGTCTTTCAATGAGGGAGGAAACCCCCGACCTCATATTGCTCAATTTGGCACAAGGTGTTGGAACGTGGGGGGGGGGGGCAGTGATGCTTTGTTGTTCTGCCAATTTGTTAGCAGCCTCTCCGGAGTTGCTTTTGATTGGTATGCGGAGCTGCCAAATGGTTCATTGAAAACTTTCATAGAATTAGAAAACCTATTTGTCAAGAGGTTTACTGAGGCTCAACACCACATCATCGTGAGTGATCTTGTGGTCTAGAAACATCAACCAGATGAGACGTTGGTAGACTATATTATATGATGGAGGAATTTAGGTATGAAATGTGAACTGCATCTCATAGAATAACATGCAAATTGGATTCTACTAAAATGTATTCATGGCTTGATAGCATTTTGTCCTCAAGGGTTTTACATTAAGAATTTTGAGAAATTGCTTAACAAGGCCGACGGTCTTCAACAAGAGGCTAAGCAGCTCAGTTTCCTAGAGAAAAGTGATAAGCATAAACCAGTCAAAGTCTTCAAGAAGAAATCCAGGTCTATTGCAGTAGTGGATAAGCACAAACAGTCGATGCAGATTCAGATGGAGCGATCGCAAATTTACCAACCGCCACAACAGCATGATCAACAATCATCTCAGCAGAGGCATCATCAGATAGAGAGAAGATGCTCCTTGTCAGAGCTCCTGAGAAAGGTATATCCTTTTAAGGATGACGCAGTTGGTAAGACGTTTTATAGCTTGATTAAGAGATCCGATTTCCAGTTTCCAGAACCCAAAAGGCCAAAGGAGGTGGACAAAAAGGATCATCTGTTGTACTACCCTTTTCACAGGATGCTTGGGCATACAATAGAGGGTTGCTTCACTTTCAAGAATTGACCCAAAATAGTACATGAAAGAACCTGTAAGAGGTTCTGTCAATCTTATTTCGGTTGATCCTGTTGTTACGATTGACCCATATGTATTCAATGATGAATGGAGTACAACATAGGCAAAATCCTTGAAGAAGATGCTACATCAAATTTAGACAGCTTCGGCGTATGCTTCACTTCAGAGTTTGAGACATGCTAAGCCATCACTATCGATTGTTGCAGAGCTGCTTTAGAGGAAGTAGGCAGAGGAGACCACAGAGGAAAATAAGACTGAAGACCCGAAGAGTAGCTAGAGGCTAATTTTATTAGGATGGTTGTATCTGATTTGAAGGAAAAATCCCTTGAACCTCTGACTCTTGTTTGCCCCCGTGGGGTACTATAACAAGAATATATTTAATGTTGGCTACGTTTTGACTATTTCTAGCAATAACATATCTAATGACAACTGACCTAATCCAGATCTGATTTCAATTTTAATAACAATTCTCCAATCGTACAAAACCTCTGTGATAGCGATAAGGAGGAGGGTACCAACAAGGATGGTTAAGATAGCTCTGAAAGTGATGTATTCCTTTGCAAATTCCGGGGACCACCTATCAAAATTGAATTCGAACCCTCAAATTCTAAGGAAACTTTAGAAGAGCCAGTTGATCTAGCTCAAGAGGAGGCACCTACAGATTTAAGGTAAAATTTGGAGGAGATAATGAAGATCAACTTAAGAAGCAGAAAATTTTAAGGCCCAAGAATGAGTCTAAAAAACAATGCAAAGCGGATGACGACCTAACCCACAATTACGTAGTAATTAAAATTTCATGAAATGGACAAAAACTTGACCCAATTATATTTATACAGCTAATGTGCAAAATTGATTGTTATAAAATTTAGAATTTTTTATTAATAATTTACACATTAGGGGTACCACGCAAGTATACGCATCATTTCAAGTAATATAGGATTTTCTTTAAAAATCCCAATATCGATCCCACAGGGAAGCGAGGTAAGAAATCCCTTAGGCAAATTCTGGTCACTACTATTAGGTCTTAGTTTGAAATTTTTAAAAAGTTTAGTTTACCTAAATTCACTAATTTCTGCTAAAATTATAATTAACAAAATTAAAAAAAACCAACTATAAGGAGACTTCTTAAATCTCGGAAAGATCTTAAATAATTAAAATGTCTTTCCCCTTGCAATGGGATCATAATTAGTTTAGGATTAGATTGTTTAAAAATTATATGTGGTATTGTGACAAATAAGATCATACATATTCTTTACCTCTTCCGATCATAAAGAACTTTAACTAATCTAAAGTTGGTGTCGACATGTATAGTAGTGTGGGTAGGTTCTAGCCTTTCACCAGATTGCCCACTGTGCCCTCTTGATAGGACCTACCAGTGACCCTTAGTTATAATCTCCAGACCAAATTGATAAAAAATCTAGCCTGTCACTTTAGAAACATCAATTCTACGCCCATCAATTCTTACTCCCTATTTATTTGTGCCCCCCTAAGGAAATCACCATGGCTCTTTCTGAAGTGAAATGTGGTATTCACTAGTTGAAGAAATCTTATCCCTCTCAGGTCTCTAAGTTTCTCAACAAATTTTAACAAAGCAAATGACCAGTTTGCAAGGTAAATGAAGAACTAGTGAATGTATCATCACAAATTTATGGAATAAAAAGAGTTCAAAACAAATCAAATCCACCACATAATTACTTCTTATTACAAGGAGAAAGATGAAAACTACTCAGAATTCATGGAGATATATAAACAAACCATTTTTATAAAACTTAAATCCAACATAGAAAAGAAAAGCTACAAAAACCTATCTCAAATGTTCTCTTAAGCACTCCTTAAAAGTTCCCTGATTTCTCTAACTCACAAGACTTTTACAAGACTCACAAAACTCCAGAAATCACAAAGACTCACGAAGACTTACTATGGTGGCCGCCCACTCTATATGGGATCATACCTTTCTCAAAACGACTCCAAGACTCCTCCATTTCAACCATAATTAATCCCAATATATAGAGCTTCAAAAATCACCAAGGGTTGCTTTAGACACCTTTTCAAAATTCATCCAAATTTAATGAATATAATTGTAACTATTTCTGGTGCCTAGGTGCCAGCTCGACAATTTTTAGCAATAAACTTGATGTGGCTAAATTTGCTCCTTTTGATGTATTTTTGCTCCTTTTTTCTCTTAAACTCTTTTTCTTGCACCAACAACCAAAAGCACAAAAAATACCTTTCATTAAAGCATATAATCCTAAAAAATGGGTATAAAATGTGCATTAAAAATAGGTAATTTTGATCTGTCAATACCCTTAAACTTAAATATTACTTGTCCTCAAGTAACATTATAACTTTAAAAACTAAAATTGTTAACCTGTGGTAGTGGGTTTATTTTTTAGATAACTAAAAATTTGTTCTAGAGATGTTATAGTCCAACTTAGAAGAATTTCTAATAAAGCATATGATACTAAGGTATCAGAACATTTAGTATTAATTTTAGGAATACTGATTTTTTATTTAATTCAGACATAATTGAAATTTCCCCAAAGTTTGGATTTTAAAAAAAATATTAATTTTAGAACTTATGAAATCTATATTGAAAATAATTCTTTTACTAATACTTTCATAAATTAAGAGAAGGTTTGATCTTAAGTTTTCTTTCTTAGAAAGATTCAAGTGAAACAAATTTTTAATTAGGTCATATTCCTCAAGCTTCTTCTCCCCTTTTCATACTTTACTTTTTTTTTTCTTTTTCTTTCTTTCTCTTTTTCTTTCCTTTTTCTTTTTCTTTCAGGATCTTTTTAATCCTTACTCTTTTTTTTTTACCCAAGTGAAGATTACTATATCTGGATAGGCTTTTAATGATTTTGAATTTCACAATCCCTTTTCTAAAGTAAAAAAGCTTATTTTCTTTCCTTTACTTAAAATCTAATATTAGTTTTTAGAAAAGAATTTTCATAGAATCTAAATTCTTTAAAAAGTATTATTATAAAAATCTTTAATTTTTCAAAAATTCAATTTTTCCCACTATAAATAGCAAAATCATTTCCCTGATATTTTCTACTAAATGTTTTAACTTTAAGTTTCATCCTTTGTAGTAACTTACTACTAAGTTCCTCTCTATCATTTCTAAAAATCAAAAGTTTAGCATCCTAAAGATAACACCACATACCACATGTCATTTAAAAAATAATATCAAATAAAATACAAGCTACTGAGGACAAATAAAGTTAAGCTTTAAAAATGATTTTTCATCCCCCCTAAACTTAATTCTTAAATAAATTAAAGACATTACATTACATATCAAGTATGAAGAATGACAAATTTAACAAAATTATCTATCCTAGGGTTCTAAATATAAAAACATTTCATGTATAAGTAGTAAAAACAGGTGTGTGTAGTAGTAAATCTCAAATCAATATATAGACCATGAAAATTACATAGTAAAAGACTACTCTAACACAAAAGAAATACTAAATAAACTAACGCAAAATAAAAACTTTTAAAATGTTTTTCTTCTCCCCAAACTTGATTTTTAACATGTATAACATTTAGTACATAAAATATAAGAAGGAAAAAAAACAGTTCAGAAATTATATCTACCACAAATGTCTATCAGAAACGTCTACAATACTCATCATGATAGAACAATACGCAACATAGAGTAAACCTAAACTAAGACATGTTGAAATGAAATTGAACAAAAGAAAACTCCAACAAGCTGTAACACTTACATAAACACACTTGATAAATGAGGTCAACTTATCCTTTAACCCATTACATCTCACTACTTTACTTTCAATTTATAATGGAATCACTACACTGATAAATTGGTTACTTTTAAATGCTTTTATATAGTCTAATTCCATGGACATGATTATCCTTGATTTGTTGGCTCGCGAGCACCAACTTCAGGTATCACCATTATCCCTTTAAACATACACCTTTAACAGTTAAAAAGATAGTCAATGATCATCCACATGTTACTCATCAAAATGGCTCATGACTCCTACCAAATGAAAACAAGGTTAGAGAAAGGAAATAACTGAATTCAGATGGAACTATCACTATCCAAACTCAAGATGTCTATTGTAAAACTCAAGTCTAGTTAAGACTCGACCCATAGTGGACTCGTCAATCCAACTAGTACAAGAGAACATATACAAGTCTAGACATAATAAAAAGTTAAGGAATCACCTCCCTCATGACACACATCAAGATAAAATCAATTCATAAAAAATCAAAACATCCACTAACATCAATCAAATTGATCAATCCACACTAAAGCAAACACAATACAACACAAACATTCACAACTCACAAACATACTAAATCAAACTACATTGATAACCATGGGCTGCCTCCCACGAAGTGCATAGTTTAACATCGCTAGCCCAATAAAGGATTTCCTCCCAGTTTAAATTTCATTTTAAGTAAACATAAATCAAATACCAAATCTTTTTCAGATCCTCAAATTTTAGTTTCTCTTTCAACTTCTCAAATTGATTCCAATTATTATTCCTCGAGTTTCTTTCTAGATCAAATAGCCTTCTACTGGCATTTTTAATTTTCATATTAATATCATCCTTAAAATTTATAAGAAATGTATCTCCATATGATAATTTAGGACTCTTAAATTTTTAGTTATATTCTCCCTAGATGACTCAGATTCCAGATCAAATTCCATTGAATTATTCTTCCATCTCAAGTTATGTTCTAATTCTTCCCATTTATACTGAGTAAATGGTGGTGGAGGTGGTCTTTATATATTTACCTTAGTTTAAGAAATATGTTCTTCTAATTCTTTAGGAATTATTATATTGGTCTTTCAATCTCCTTATCCTCATTTCTCAACTTCGTTCTTTTGAAACGTTTCCTTCAATTCTCTTCTCATTCTTAGTTTGATATCTTTATCTTGCTTATCATTATTCTCTTTAGAGTTTATCTCAGGGTCTCTAGGTGAAATATCTGGAGGATTAATATTAATCGAGTCAACAATCAACCCCAGTTGGTTTTCTATATTCCTTATAACGGTCCCTTAACTTTTCAACTAATTTTCCATTTGATAAACAATCTCTTCTATAAACATCTCCTTCTCCTCGTATGGTAGGTTAGAGTTAAATTCAAAAGGAAAAGAAGGTCCAAAGTTATAGTTATCCTAATTATTCCAATTATCTAATGGATCATCTTGAGTGTAATCCCATGATTGGTTTCCTCCTTCGTGATTTTTATTCCAGATAAAGTTGGAAGGATTCTCCCAGCCTGGGTTGTCGTAATTGAAATATGGGTTATTTGAGTGATTGTCCATCTCATCAAAATTTTCAAAAGATTTATTGTCAATCATGTATCTAAATGAATTTTACTGAACGACTAGGGGTTTATGAGTTTGACACATTGCATAATGATAAAATTTTATTTAAATATCTGCAATCTAAGAAGTTAAATATTCAGTATATCATCTTCATAATAATTCATCATTTCTACAACAACTTCTGAAGATTTTTCTATTTCCTAATCCTCTTAGCAGTTCTCTCTATTTTTGAGTCGTATAAATCAAGGTTTGTAGCTCCTGAACTACACACACAAATCTAAAGACTTAACTAATATGATAGATATCAAGCACGTTAAGTAATAAAAAACATTTTTGGTATTTTAAGTTTTCTTTCATATATATATATATTTCCGAAAATAATTCTTCTAAGTTCAACTAAAAATTCTCCTAAAGCTCTCACCGCAGCTTCCCCAGCAGCGACGCCAAAAAATTGACCCGACCCACAATTAGTAGTAATTTAACTTCCATAAAATAGCAAAAAATTTGAACCAATTTATATTTATGTAGCTAGTGTGCAAAATTGATTGTTATAAAATTTTAAAATTTTTTTTAATAGTTTACAGACTAGGGGTACTACACAAGTATACAAATCATTTTAAGTAATATAGGGCTTTCATTAAAAACTTCATTATCGATCCTACATGAAAGCGAGGTAAGAAATCCCTTAGGCTAGTTCTGGTCTACTACTACCAGGTCTTAGTTTTGAATTTTTGAAAAGTTTGGTTTTCTTAAATTCACTAATTTATGCTAAAATTATAATTAATAAAATTAAATAAAAACCAACTAAAATGAGACTTGTTAAATTTTGAAAAGATTTAAAAAAGTTAAAATCCCTTTCCTCTTGCAATGAGATCATAAGGATTAGAATGTTTAAAAATTAAATGTGGTATTGTGAAAAATAGGAGCATACCTATTGTTACCTCTTCTGAGCATAAAAAGCATTGGCTAATTTAAAGTTAGTGTCAACAAGTATAGTAGTGTTGAGTATGTTCTAGCTTTTCACCTCTAGATTACCCACTGTACCCTCATTATAGGACCTAACATTGACCCTTAGTTCTAATCTCCAGACCAAATTGATAAGAAAATATAGTCTGTCACCCTAGAAACATCAATTCTAGGCCCATCAAATCTTATCTCCCATCTATTTGCACTCCCCCTCAAGCAATCGTTATGACTATTTTTGTAGTGAAATGTGGTACTCACTAGTTGAAGAAATCTTAGTTCTCTCAGGTCTGTAAGTTTCTCAATAATTTTTAACAAAACAAATGGCCAGTTTGCAAAGTAAATGAAGACCCAATGAAAATACCATCACAAATTTATGGAATAAAAAGAAGTTTGACACAAATCAAATCCACCACATAATTACTTCTTATTGCAAGGAGAAAGAGGACACTACTCAGTTGGAGACATAAAAACAAAACTTTTTTTATAAAACTTAAATCTAAAATACAACAGAAAGGATGCAAAAAATTATCTCAAATGTTTCCCCAAACACTCCTTCAAAGTTCCCTGACATCTTTGACTCAAAAGACTCTTACTAAACTCACAAAACTCCATAAATCTCAAAGACTCACAAAGAATTACTTGGCGGCTGCCCACTCTAGATGGGATCCTCCCTTTCTCAAAACGACTCCACGACTCCTCCATTTTGACCACAATTAATCCCAATATATAAAGCTTCAAAAATTACCAAGGGTTGCTTCAAAAATTCATTCAAAGTCAATGAATATAAGTGTACCATTTCTGACACCTGATACACATCAAATATATAGCATTTATTTACACATTTTTATACATGTTTTTAAGGATATTGCGCTTTAATGGAAGGTATTTATGTGTTTTTCTTTTAGGTACAATCAAATGAATGAAAAATGGTGAAAAGAGTGAAAAATAGTCAAAATTGGAGAAAAAATGAAGAAGGTGTGTAAAAGAACTGTGGCGCCTAAGCGCTCAAGATTGGCACTTAAGCGCCAAGATAACAAAGAAGACTACACCAAAGTGCCACATACCTTATGCTTAAGCGCCAGAGGTAGTTATTTGATGATTCAATAAATTTGGATGAATTTTTGAAGGGATGTTTGAAGAATCTCTTGGTTGAAATGTGGGTTATGGTTAATGGACAGAAAAGTACATTCAAATGACTATTGAATGAAGGCAACTCTTGGAAGATTCATTGAATGTAGGCACATTTTGAAGAGACACAAAAGCACCCTTTTGAAATTTATAAAAGAACACTTGGATTGAATGATAGAGGGAGACTCAATTAGCCACCGTCGCCCCTCTCTCAAAGATTAATTAGAACACTTTTAGAGAGAAGAAAAGGATGAGTTGTAGTTTGTTAGTAGAGAATATTGTAAATGAAAAAAAATAGAAGAGATTCAAAGGAATTTTAAGTTTGGTGGAGAGAAATTTGAGATAAGTTTTTATCTTTATGACTACATTTGATTTTAATTTAGACTTCTTGTGTGTTTACATGATTTCTACTTTTAAACTTAAGTGTTATTGTATTTTTTTCATGAATTATGAGTAGTTTTATTTATCTTTTTCCTTAAAATGATATGTGATTAAGTGTTGGATGAAATTCGTGAGAAGTATTGGTCATTAATGTTGGAATAAGCTGTGATGATTTCAAACCTTGTACATCATTTACTTCTTGATTTGGTCAATTAAGATGTTAATATTTGTTGTGCGAACATGTAAGATCCAAGATGGTATTATATCAATCAACTAATGGTAAGAATCACATGAGATTGTTTGCATGAGAATGTAATTCATATGGTTGAGTGTAAATAAATAGGGAAATAAACTTTGAATGGTGTAGAGTTAGAGGACTTTAAAGTGACAGGATAAAGCCCTCAATTTACTTTATTGTTTTAGGTTTTGATACAAGATGTTGGCCCCCAGGTGGAGGGAGAAGAGGGAACTCTAAAATGAGAGCTAGTATCTTCCATACCTAGCCCGTCTTCAAGACCATTCAAACTTTAATTAGCCAATGTTCTTTATAACATCTCTAGTAAAGGTAAAGAATAATATTTCTCATAATTGGCACAACACAATTTAAATATTTCCACAACATAATTTCTATACTTGTTAGTAATTCATGATAAAGAAAAATATATTTTATTTATATTTCCTTCATCTTATAAATATCTAGTTAAATTTAGTTAGTTTTTTACTTTATTTTCAATTATTAAAAATTACTAAGAAGAATAAAACTTTCATTCCTTTTATAAAAACTATAGTTTGGGTAAGTATATTTTTCAAAGTAGTGTTTGTTATCTAATTCCTTATTAATAGATTGTAATTCTCCTTGTGTTTCGATATTTAGGGCTTAATCAAAAAGTCTTATATTGCTTGATGACGATATGTATACTTGCATAGTATCTCATATTTAAATATATTAGTTGCACTCTTGTTTGCTTCAGAGTCAAATTTTTGGCATTGTTGTAAATAAATAAATATAAATAAAGAAATTTAAGAATACACGACACATACTTCATAGTACTGTCATAAAAGTTGGGATCAAGTTTTTGACTGTCGTTACAAGGGAGTAAACAAAATTTTTTTTAAAGAAATTCTTAGGAAAGAAAATTTCTATTTCTAGAAAGTCTTATTTAAAATTTTAGATTTATTATAGGAATATTGTAGTGTTATTTTTATATAAGTTCTTGTTTGTGTGATTTTGTTTTATGTTGTTTTGTAGTAATGTATGTGTAATATCGTTTCTAAAGGACTAGTGCCTTATGGTTCTGAATTAGAAAGAACTATTATAAAAATAAAAAATAAAAAATACAAAAAAAGATAAAAAATGACAAGAAATGGAAAATTAAAAGAATCAAAATGCTAAAATTAATCAAGAATTTAGACTTTTAAGAGATTATGCAAACCCTACAGTAGATGAATTTCATTGTAGTATTCAAAAACCTGTTGTAGTGGGTAATTCATTTGAACTTAAACCTACTATTATCCAAATGGTATCAAATAATCAATTTGGAGGAGCACCAAGTGAAGATCCAAATTTCAATTTTCTAGAAATGTGTACTACATTTAAATATGATGGTGTCTTAGATGATGCTATTAAACTTAGATTTTTTTCCATTCTCACTGAGGGATAAGACTAAAATATGGTTATTTTTGTTAGCATTTGGATCTATCAGAACTTTGGGTGATTTAATGTAGAAATTTCTTGCTAAATATTTTCCACTATAAAAGAACTATAAAGCTTAGAAATGATATTACATCTTTTTGTCAGTTTGAAGAGAAATCTATTTATAAAGTGTGGGAACAATGTAAAGAACTACTGAGAAAGTGTCTACACCATGCTATACCAGATTGGTTAATAATTCAAAACTTTTATAATAGATTAGCTGGATATCTTAAATCTTTTATTGATGTCACTGCTGAAGGTTCATTGAAGTCTAAGCCATTTCATGTCGCTTATACTTTAATTGAAGAGATGGCTACTAATAATTTTCAATGATATTATGAGAGGGTTGAAAAAAGATCACATTTCATGTCGCTTATACTTTACATTTCATGTCGCCAATATTCATGAATATGATGTTTTTGCAATGTTAGCAAATCAAGTTGCTAAAATTTCAAGGAAGTTAGACCAATTTGAAATGAAATTTTCTCAACCAATTTCAATGATTGAAAGAATTCATTAGGTCAAATGGTAGATTCTCAAACATCATTAGAAACATTGAATGCTATAAATAATAAGCCAAATAACCCATTTTCAAACTATTATAACCCAAGTTGAAAAACCATCCTAACTTTAACTGGAATAATACTTTGGGTGATAATAATCAACGATGGAGGAACAACCAAGTAAATCCATTGGGAAACTGAAACAACCAAGGTAATAGTAATTATAGACCTACTTGTTTGCCAAAATTTAATAGTAATCCAAAATTTAAGGAGAAAATGTTATCCAATAGAAGAAGTGGTATTACAAATGGAAAATCAGTTATAAAGTCAAGGATCTACAACAATAATTATTGAGAGTAAACAAGGACAAATAGAAAATTCATTAAGTAATAGATCCCAAGGGACACTTCCTAGTAATACAAAAGTAAATCCAAATGACCATAATAAAGAGCAAGTAAAAGCCGTTCAACTTAGAAGCGGAAGAGAGTTAGAAGGTAGAGTTTAAAAAGAGATTGAAGTAGAGAGAGAAGAAATTGAAGAGCCTAAAGAGGACGCTCCAAAAGGTTTAAAGCGACCTATTTTTCTACTAAAAACTGATTTCGAAAATACGCCACCTCCATTTTCTCACAGACTTCATAAAAAAAATTGGATAAACAATTTTCAAAATTTTTGGAAATCTTTAAAAAGCTTACGATTAATATTCCATTTACTGAAATCTTAGAACAAATGTGAAGCTATATAAAGTTTATGAAGGATATTCTTAACAGAAAAAAGGAAGTTCGAAGATAACGAGATTGATTAGGCCAAAACTCCAATTAGACCTAATTGACCTCTTTTAAGCCTTAATCACGTTAGGCTTAAGATAATTAAATCTAAATTAGGTCTAAACCCTAATTAAACCTAATTGACCTCTTTTAAGCCTTAACTACATCAGGCATAAGACAAACAAACCCTAATTAAGTCTAAACCTCAATTAGACATAATTAACTACCTTAAGCCTTAATCATATTAAGCTTAGGTAAAGTTAAACCCCAATTAGGTCTAACACTAATTAGACCTAAGTTATCACGATACACCTTACTTACATTAAGCTTAACTCAACTTAAAACCCCAATTAGGTCTAACCTTAATTAGACTTAATTAATCACATTAAGCCTTACTTACATTAGGCTTAGCTCAACTTAAAACCCCAATTAGGTCTAACCCTAATTAGACCTAATTAATCACATTAAGCCTGACTTACATTATGCTTAACTCAACTTAAAACCCCAATCAGGAATTACCATAATTGGACCTAATTAACCACATTAAGCCTTACTTATGTTAGGCTTAGCTCAACTTAAACCCAATTAGGTCTAACCCTAATTAGACCTAATAAAACTAATTAAACCTTACTCATGTTAGGTTTAATTAAAACTACTTAGATCTAATCTAAATTTGATTTAATCAAATCCTTAAGTCTTAACTACATTAGACTTAAGTCAACTCAAACCCTTAGTTTCAACCCAACTTGAACCTAAGTCAAATCAAACTTGTAGGTTCAACCCAACTTGAACCTAAATCAAATCGAACCCTTAGATTCAACCCAACTTGAACCTGAAGCAAATCAAATCCTTAGGTTCAACCCAACTTGAACCTAAATCAAATCAAAAGGTTCAACCCGAATTGAATCTGAATCAAATCAAATCTTTAGGTTCAATCTATATTGAAACTAAATTAATCTTAAGTCCTACCTACATTGGACTTATAATTATATCAAACTTTAGGTTTGAGTCATATTGAACTTAAACTAACTTTAGATCCTACTTACATTGGATCTAAACCAACTTTAAGTCCCACCTACATTGGACTTAAAATTATTTCAGACATTGGGTTCAATCCATATTGAACCTAAATTAACCTTCAGTCCTACCTACATTGGACTTAGAATAATTTCAAATCTTAGGTTCAATCCATATTGAAATTAAACCATCTTAAACTTTAGGTTCTACCTACATTGAACCTAAATAAATTTTAAGTCCTAACCTACATTAGACTTAGAACCATTTCAAACTCTTAGGTTCAATCCATATTGAACTTAAACTATCTTAAACTTTAGGTTTTACCTACATTGAACCTAAATTAATCTTTAGTCCTACCTAATTTGGACTTAAACCATATTAAACTTTATATTTTACTTACATTGAACCTAAATCATCTTAAGTCCTATATGCATTGGACTTAAACAATCTTAAACTTTAGGTTCTTCCTAAATTAAACCTAAACGACATCAAACTTTTGGTCCTACTCAAATTGATTCTAAATCATTTTAAACTTTAGGTTTTACCTACATTAAACCTAAATAATTTTCATACCTTAAGTCTTACCAACATTGAACTTAAACCTAAATTAAACCCAAACGACATAAATCCTTAAGGTTTTACCAACATTAAACCAAAATATTAAGTATAATCTACTAGATCTTAATCAAACTTCTATAGGTCTAACTGACATCAGATGTAAAATAATGACATCATAAATTAAAAATGAATGATCTAATTAACTGACACAAAAATTCAACTCATTAACATAAACAGAAATGACATAAAATTCACTTTAAAAGACATTAAAACTTAAACTTGAACCTAAAAATGCAACTAAGTTTGAAAGATATTTTGGAGGAGGTAACCTATGGTTGCTAACAAAATATCTTCCAGTCGCTTATGGCTAATCAAACCGCAAACATAATGACCTGAGATGACGGAACCATGGGATCCTGATTGAGTCACCCCAAAAGTAAACAACAAAATGACAAAAATGAAAAAATTCAATATGTTAATAAATCGTAAACAACCTAAAATTTTCCAACCCTTAAAATCTAAATAAGATATTAAAACTTAAATTGAACCCTAATGAGCAAAAATCACCGAATGCAACTTGAACAACTGTTTTCAGATCTACATAAATTTCTTAGACGACACAATCTATGGTTGCTGACAAGAATCTTCTGGTCCTGGTTTAAACACCTTTCGAACAAGTAGATTTGAATACTTTTTGGCATCGGGACGACAGAGCCATAGAAATCATGACCGGGTCGTTTAAAAATTATTCAACAAACAAAAATGACAAATTTAAACCTGATTTCATGTTAATTGTGTTATGTTTTGCAAGTTTGCTAAATACATAAAGCAAATTAAGATTTAGATTTACTTTGCATGTTATAGGGTGTGCTAATTGTATTTTGCAGTACAAAATACTGAAGTAGAAAAAGTGAATCTCAAAACAACAAAACAATGACAACAAAATAATGACAACAAAACAACAAAAATACAACACAAAAAAAAAAAAAAAACAACGACCACAAACTAATGACAATAAAACTACAAAACCTCAAAACCAATTGAGAAGAACAAAACAAAACAAAACAAAAATGAAATGACATGACATGACATAAACAAACAAAATAAAACAAAATCTTTAAGATTCTTAGAGACTTATTACCCTAGGAATAAACATTTGATGTTTCTTTCCTTGACCTTGACATTTCTTAGAAGAACGAATGTTAACGTTAATCAGGAGTTTTCTTAGATAGCCTTGACTATCCGAGATGTAATTAACTATTGGAGCTTGCTTCTATAAGAGAAAAAAGAACTTAAAATAGGTAATATACCTAAATATCCGGTTATCAAGTTTTTCATGCTGTTTTCCTTATACGAGAAATTTTTTTTCTCTATAATGTTTGACATAATGAAGATCATCCTGACATTTCTTTTTCGCAAGTTTTCTATTTTTAGCCCTTTCCTTCCTTCTACTATTTTCTTAACATCCGAGAATCATTTACATGAATCAAAAGAATGAGTTACTTAGAGATTAGGGCAATAAAAATAGATAAATAGAGTGGTGGCTCCTTCCGACAACAATATCAAACCAACGACATGATGATGGGAATTCACGACAGTGAACGCCACGATTCTGACGACCACCAGTAACATTTTAAGTTTGGGGGATTTTGATACACCTAAAATATATAGCATTTATGTACACATTTTATACCTATTTTTTAGGATATTGGAAGATATTTGTGTGTTTTTCTTTCAGGTACAATCAAATGAATGAAAAATGATGAAAGGAGTGAAAAAGGATCAAATTTGGAGAAAAAATGAAGGTGTGTAAAAGAACTGTGTGCTTAAGCTCTCAGGACAGGCGTTTAAGCACAGGATAATAGAGAACACTACGCCTAAGTGCCACATACCTCACGCTTAAGTGTCAGAGGTAGTTATTTGATGATTCAATGAATGTGGATGAATTTTTGAAGAGGTGTTTGAAGCAAGTCTTGGTGAAAACGTGGGTTATGGTTAATGGACATGAAAATACATTCAAATGGCTATTGAAAGGAGGCAAATCTTGGAAGATTCATTGAATGTGGACACATTTTGAGGAGACACCAAAACAACTTTTGGAAAATTATAAAAGAAGACTTGGATCAAATGATTGAGAAAGACTCAATTAGTTGCCGCCGCCCCTCTCTCTTAGATTAATTAGGATACTCTTATAGAGAAGAAAGGGAGGAGTTGTAGTACGTTAGTAGAGAGTATTGTAAGAGAAAAGAAGAGAAGAGATTCAAAGGAACTTCAAGAGTTTGGTGGAGAGGAATTTGAGATAAGTTTTCATCTTTGTGACTACATTTGGTTTTAATTTAAACTTCTTGTGTGTTTTTATGTATTCTACTTTTAAACTTAGGTGTTGTTGTGTTTTCTCCATGAATCTGAATATTTTTCTTTATCTTTTTCCTTAAAATGATAAGTGATTAAGTGTTGGTTAGAAGTTGTGAGAAGTATTGGTCTTTAATGTTGGAATAAGTTGTGATGATTTCAAACCATGTACTTCATTTATTATTTCAAATTTTTATTTTATTTTATTTTTATAAATTTTAAGTGAAAAATAGAGGAAAATACATTTAATTACTTACAATACATTTTTATAACCTCAAAAATTTATGAAAAGTTTTAAATTTGTTTTCTTCAATTAGGAAGTGATTAATGATATTTTGACACATTTTGGGAATTTTTGTGATTTTTGGTATTTATAATTAATAAATAATTAAGAAAATAGGCTAAAAATAATTTTTTTTAACTTCAATTTTATTTTTCTTAGATAGCTCTAGTTTTAAGGAATTTTCCAAACTAATTTTATAATTTTTTGAATCATATTTTAATTTTTATAACTATTCTAAGAAAAAATACTTATTTACTTAGAAAATACATTTTTACATTTAAAATAATTTTTATGGCTTTACCAATTTAGAGGGACTTCCTACGGTCATTTTCTTCAATTGTGGTTATTTTGGTGATTTTATGAGTTATTCTGTATTTTTCTTATGTTTGGTATTTTTTTAATTTTAAAATAGAAAAATATGTTTTAAATTTTTTAAATTTGACTTTTATTTTTTCTAAGTTCCTCTGACCTTAGTAACCTACCAAACCAACTTTTGTAACTTACTAATTATATTTTATTTTTAAGAGCTATTTTAATGAAAATAAGGGTAATTTACTTTGAAAACTAGAGTTTTCAATGTTAGAGGTGTCCTCTAATTTTGGAAAAATCAGAGAACATCCCCTAGACATATGAGGAATGAACCCTCTAAGTTTCATATTATTGCAATTAATATTTAATTACCTATGATTTAAAGAAATTTTGGAGTGTTTAATTAATTTAAAAATAAATAATAAGAAAATACTTTTGATTTCCAGTCCACGTTGTTCACCTGTGTTCACTGAGCACATAAGTTATTTTTCTTTAATTTTTATCATTTTTCTACACCAAGTTATGGATTTTTAAGATTTTTATGATTATATAAATCATAAAATACCCTTATTTATCTACTTATCCCAGTCAGCGTCACCACATCCTTGTACACGCCGAAAGCCCATGCGATGAGCTCTAATTCGACCTCGCCATCTGAATCAGCTACCGCGCGGCTCGACTTTTGCGCTCAATTCCCTCATCTATGCCATCCGAGCCGTCCGTCTAATACACACGTGAATGGTCGACATCCGTTCATCATCCTCAATAGACGCAACCCGAGAGCGGTCCACCTTATAGACCTAATATCTCATTTGAATCTCAACCAAATCACATGGGGTTTATTCATATAACTTCATCTAGATGAGACGAATCTATCTATTTGGTTACATGCGCATGAAATACACAGTTTCTTCATAAAGTTTCAAATAGAGGGCAAAATTAAAGACTTTGATCCATACCTTGGTCTGAGAGTTGTAGCCTCAATTAGATTGCTTCCTGAGCTTTGCCTTAAGTCCACGAACACCGTCCAAGTGTTGTTTTACTCTGGTGTTGGGCTAAGTAGGAGTTCAATTGAAGGGTAAATCAGGTTTGGTCTAGGACTATGGTAGGGTACTCGAGAGAGGGGTATTGATTGAGGAAGTCTCCTTTCGCTCTTGTGAAGCTTTTGGAGCAATCAATTTGAAGTTTTATGGGGTTTTGTGGAATGGCCGAAAAAGCCCTGAATTTTAGTGATGAAATTAGGGTTTCTCAGTGGGGAAGTGGGGTCAAAATTTATTGGGATGAGCTTCATATGAGTGCAATGAAAGTTTGGAATGATTTGGCAGAGTTTCCCTTAAGTTTTTTCACTTTTTTCCTTTGGTCGTGAGGAGGTGGCTTATTTATAGAGGACAATGGGGGCTCCAATTGGGCAAGCTGAGGTGTCCAAAAGGCTGCTTAGGTGGAAGGAAGAAGAGAGCCAGTGGCCAATTGGATTGAGCCAACTTGGATGAGTCTAATTTTGGGTTTTGGCCACGTGGTTCCCTTTGACCATGGTGTTTTCTAGCAAATAGGGTGGTTGGTCGACCATACAAAGATCTCGTCCACATTATGGGAGGTCAAATGTGGGGAGATGTCAGGTCAATTGGATCCAAGCACGAGTAATTGAAATTTTCCAAAAGGGGTCATGAGTATGGGTTAGGTTGGGTCAACCATGGGTTCAATCCCATGGAAATGGCTTAGGGTCAAGCCCAAGGTGGTTGGAGCTGATGTGTCAACTTTTGGGGGCATGGGTGATTGATTTGGCATGAAGAATGTGCATTAAAGCTTTGATTAAGTGACCTTTGGGGGGGGGAGAGGCCCTCCTTTTTCAACTTAGGGCAAGATGGACATTCCATGGCTTCTATGGCTCAACTATGGCTTGGAGAAGACTCCATAGCTTGCATGTGGCTTAGCCAACTTTCATGGAAAAGGATTTAGGAATTTTGGGGATATTAGTGGGGTGTTGGTATAAATCCAAATATGGGATGATTTAATCAAGTATGAGATGATCTATGGTTTGAGATTTGACTTAGATAGATGGATGGTAAAGATAAAATTGTCATGTGGGCTTTTAAATTTAATTAAGGTGATGGAATTTTTGGAATTTTGAACAAGGGCTCTTAAAAATCAAGTAGGGAGGGATTTTGAAAGTAACCATGACGGGCTTTTGAAATTAGAAATGAGAGGGTTAATTTTGGATTAAATGAAATTTAGGGTTTTTCATGATGAAACTTAGGACTTGGATTTGGTTGGGTTTGATTTTGGCTCATTGGTTCAATTTGGTGGAAATTTGGATTTAGGGTTAATTTGTGGTGGTTTGATTTGAATTTGGATTTGGGTTTGAAAATTGGTGGAATTGAGCTTGAATTTTAAATTGGGTGAATTTAAAATGAATTTGGTGTAGACTGGAGCTATTTGGGAATTTTGGTGGATTTTAGGTGTTTTGACAATTTTAAGGGAATTTGGTAATTTTTGGAGGAATTTTGGGCACTTGGGTGAATTGGTCAAAGTTGGGCTTGTAATTAAATGTTGCTGGCTTTGAATTGGTTTAAATTTATTTTGGAGGGGCTTTAAGTGTAATTGGGGATTTTGACCACTTTGGGTATTTTTGGAAATTTTGGGGTAATTTGAGGGTAGAGCGAACATGCAAGCCATTAATAGCCTTCCTAAAGCCACAAGGTTCATAGGAGAACCCATTTTGGATTCTCCATATATTGTTGGTCCTAGCTACCTTAACCAAAGACAAAGAGCTTGGGAACCACCCATATGAGTTTCCAAAGGAGTTAGGGGCTAGGTCCAATGTAAGTGATTTTATGGTTTGGAGATGTGTGAGTTTGTGATAGGTTCAAGTGTGTGTGTGTCAAAGTCCAAGCCATCCAAAGTTAAAGTGGTCCTTTAGGAATTTTTCCTGAGCTTGCCTATGTTGGTTTCAATCTTCTTGGTGCTAGAAATTTGAACTAACATATGAAACTCAAGAAAAGAATAAGGAAGTGTTTAGAATTTCTATGAGGGTGAGATTCATCACTAGTCCTCTAGGATAGTCAACAGGAAAGTTCTATGGCAAGATCCTACGCTTCTAAAGAAGAAAGACTAGACCTCACCAAAAATGAGGTCAACAAGCCTCTGTTACACTACTCAACCTTATTCATTATATTACTACTCTTTTTTTTAGATTTACACATAGACTTGTGTCACTAATAATTAATATGCTCCAAAAAAATAATGCTCATCCACCAAAATATAAAATTTAAAATTTTAGCAAATTAATTGTATTCCCTAAATAAGTTTAAAATAATTCTCAAATATTTGGCATAATAATTGTCATTTTTGAAATAGGATAATATATCATCTATCACCAACTAATTAAGATAAGGCTTAAAAATTCTATTCATTACATCCATAAGAACTACTAGGGCATTTGTGAACTTAAAAGGTATAAAAAAATTGATAATCCTCCCAATGCTATTCTCTATATCATTCTTTATGAATATAATTTAAAGATGCTTAAATCTCAAATTAACTATTAAAAACATAGAAGCTATTTCTAGCTGACCGAAACATTCCTATGAGGAATATACTTAATTTCATCAATTTTCTTATTTAACTCTTTTTAGCAAATGTATTAATGCATCAAACTATCTTTCTTCTTAACAATATTAACTTGCACAGTCCATGAGGATGTACTAGGTATGATAAATACAATCTCAATTAGCTATAATAAAAATGTTTTCCATTCCTATACTACTTTAGTGGCCATTCTATAAGTTGTTTTCATAATAGGTGCAATTTTTTGTTAGACATTATTCTACATTTGATTTTAGTAGAAAATAGCCAATTCCTTTGGAAAAATGTCAAAAAATTTATTCAACAATGGAATAATATTTATGTCCCTAATTGCATATTTGGCTGCTTATAATTAAGCCAAATTTATAAATTCCTTAGTTTTTATTCATTTATTGCCCTCAATTAAATTAAAATTAGTAAAATGACTTATCATTAAGAAAATAAATTTGACTCATTTTGTCCAACAATATATAGTTACATAGTATGTTAAAAATTAATTCATGCATAACATTACTTCAAATTTAGTTATAAATAAAAACTTAAATCAAAATTAAAAATCCTTCTAACTGTCATAATATCTACAAATATGAAGTACTAGCCAACAAAGAATTTCCGGACAATAACATAATACTAATACCATGAATAAAATAAATCAATTCAAATGTAATTTATCATAAAACAAATTGAATATACATGAATGTGATGCATGAATATTAAATAACTACTCTAGCCAAGATATTTGTAAGAAGAAACATACATATTAGCATGTTTAGAGATTCTCTAGCATCTTGATATGTGAAAGCACAAACTTCTGGTAGCAATACTCTTTGAATGCATGTAGATGATTCTCCCTTTATTTTTTAATGTTAGTTTGTTCAAAATATTCTTTCTGAATTGGCTTCGTTGTAATTTTTGAACACCTCTCTTTACTCTATCACCTTGTGCAATCATTGGACAATTATATTTTATATGGCCTCACTCCTATAGATAACATCTTTTAGAGTTTAACTAAATTTTCAAAAAAGTATCTTTTTATAATAACCAACTGATCCTGAAATTTGTCCTTATTCACACTGATTGGTATTCGTCATTCTATCACCGCTCTTTTTTTGGATTTGTTAATATACCTACACTATTAATAGTATGCCCCAAATATAATGCTCTTCAGCAAAAAAAAAATTATATTTAAAAATTTAGCAAATGATTTGTCAAAACGTTAAAATTATTTGTCAAAAGTTTGACTAGACCATTATCATTCTTAGAATAGACCAATATATCATCAATAAACAATATTACAAACTGATCAAGATAAGTCTTATTAATTTTAGACATCATAGCCACAAATACTACAGAGATATTAGTCAACTCACTTGTGTCAAATATTATTTTATCATATCCTTTATTTCACTCAAACTTAATGGTAATTGGATATGAAATTAATTCTTACAAATATAGAAGCTCTTTGTAGTTGATCAAATAAATCATCAATCCTATAGAGAGGTTATTCATTTTTATGAGTCGCCTTATTTAACTCCATGGGGTATAGTCTTTATTCTTAATAAATTGAATAGGTGCACTCAATTATGATATATTGGGCATGTAAAATCCTTGCAAATTAGCACTTATAACTAAACTTTCAATTCTTATAACTCCTTAATGATCATTCTAAAAGGTTTTATAGAAATACATTATTTTGTAGTTGAACATCAACTTTAAAATCTACTTTCCTTTCTCAGCAAAACATGTAAGTTCCTTAGGAAAAATATCAACAAACTTATACATTGGAATAATATTTGTGTCCCTGACTGCATCTTTGACTACTTATAATTTAGTAAAAAATAAATAATTCTTAAATTTTTATGCTTTTTTTCTACTTAATTAAGTTGATTAATAATTATATTATACTTTTCTTGTACTAAAATTAAAATAACTTATTATTAGAAATTTTAAAATTGAATCTTTTTCTTAACTTTCTATAGTGTCATTGTATTTTGTCAACCAATAAATGTTCAAAATCACTTCATATTTAGTTAAAAGTGATGGGATAAAATCAAACTGAAAGTTATAATAGTTATCATATTTTCTATAGATATAAAGTGCTAGACAACTTAAATTCAACACAAAATAACATGATACTAACACTATGAATAAAATAAATTGTCTCCAAATATAATGTCATAGAAAAGTGATGTGTGAAAAGATGGCATAAATTTGTTTATATTTTGCACATCTTTTTGAATAAAATTGCACTTTAAAGAAATGTATTTGTATATTTTTTCTTGAAGTATAAGATGTATTACGAGTAGAACAAAGTGGAAGGAACATGAAGCAAAAAGGGAAAAAAATGAAGAAAAAGTGGCTTGTGAAGGTTGGGGCCATGACGTTAAGTATTAGGCCCCTAGGCGCCAGCCAAGCCTGAAAATTAAGAAAATGGCGTCAGGGCGCCAAGGCCTTAATTCTGAAGGCCAAGGCCATGATGCCAGATTAGTGTGGTGCCTAGACACCAATCAAGTAAAGTGCAAACCAAGAGGTTTGCGCTTAGGCGCCAACCACTTTGCACCCCAGCCCTAGTCCTGAAGGTCAAGGCCATGGAGCTATAATAGAGTGGTGCCTAGGCACCAGGACCAAATTTTGGATGGTTTTGAGGTGGTTCAGAGAAGTTTCAGAGTGGTTTAATGGTAGTTTGAAGGGGATTTTAAGAGAAAATGAAGAGTTCGTGAAGAGTAGTATTCCTTGTGTGATTTCTAGTGTGTCTTCTAAGGTTGGAAAGTGTTTTGGAGGCATTTTACTTTTGTGTTTGTAAGTGTCTTAGGCTTGTTCTAAGTAAGTCTAGGGGTGAGAGTTGTGTTATGTTGTAAGTGTTGTTGTATAAGAGTTCCAATAGAAGAGCAAAGGCTTGAGTGGAGAAATCTCAAGGCAAATTGAGGGAGAGAGATAAGTATACTTGTGATTTGGATTTGTAGTTTTTTTGAAATACATTTATATGTTGAATCTCTTTGTTTCAATGCATTTTTGTGCTGTTTTATCCATTCTTACTGAGTAAATTTACTTGTTTTTTCTTACACTGATATAGTAGATGTGTAGGAATGTGGATAGTATGCATGAAATAGTTTTTATTCTATAATTATGATGATTTATTTTTGCACTTAGTTTACTTTTTAATCTGGCCATTTGATCTATTAAAATGTGTTGTGAACCCGTAAGGACTCGGAAGAGCTATGAGATGAATAACTAGAAAAATCACATTGAACTATATTATATGAATTAAAGTACATTGTAAGAAGATGCAAATAAACAGGGAGATAACTTCGTTGGATTCAAAGTGGGCTTAAGGAATTAAGGTCACTTTAACCAAGCCTCTTTATATGCTCAAAAGAGGGTAAAGAATATTTATGCTTCTATTTGTCACAATTCTTTCCCTTAATTTAAATTTCTTTCACATCTACATTCTATTATTATCACTGCAAGGAAAAGTAACCTTAGCACTCGGCAAAACCAATACACATAACGTAATTAGAAATTCTATAGGAGTAACTTTGTATAATTGCAGTAGGTTTGTTAGCAAAACTTAAGTATTTCAATATTCTAAACTAAGAACAAATTAAGTAGACTATAATATTTTTCCTACTTTGGCTTCCCAGTGTTTCCTATAGGTTTGACATTCTAAAATCTTTAGAGTCGTATATTATTAAAACTATAGATATAGTTGTGTGAGAAACCTCAGTGTATAGTAAACTCCAATTTTAAGAATTCAATCAAGTTGCTAGGGAGCATACCAAGTTTGTGATGTCATTATAAGGATTTCCATTATTGTGATAACTGCTGAGGTGGATCAATTTTCTTGCATCATTACCAAGGAAACAAATGGTGAAAATTTTAGGATAATTTTTAGTTGAACTATGAGGACTTAGATTTAGAAAGCTTTTTATTTGTATCTTTATTTTATTTATTTTTTGTAAAAACCTAGTAGTTACCATTCAGGAGTGAATGCATAAGGTAGGTCCAACTAAACCTGAGCACTTTGATTTTAGATTAGAGAGAACTATTGAGAAAATCAGAAAACTGAAAAAAGTAACAAAATTGAAGAAAAAATGTCAAATAATTAGCACATTAATGTGGATAATCAAGAATCAATTAATGAAAATTAAAATGTATAGAGACCTTTAAGGGATTACACAAATCCTACATTAGATGAAATCCACATAAGTATCCAAACCCCTGCTATAGAAGCCAAAACTTTTGAGCTTAAGCTGACTATCATACAAATTGTGCAGAATAACCAATTTGGAGGAAACTCGCCTTAAGATCCAAATCTACATTTATCAGGGTTTTATAACATTATGCCACATTTTTTTATAATGGTGTTTCTAGTGATGTGGTTAGGCATAAAATTTTTCACTTTTCCCTAAGGAATAAAGCTAAAATGTGGTTAAACTCATTAGCACTTGGGACTGTTAAAATGTGGAATGAACGAGCCCAAAAATTGCTAGCCAAATATTTCCCACCTTCAAAAACAACAAAATTGAGGAATAACATTTCTTTATTTTGTTAGCATGATGGTGAATCAATATATAAGGCCTGAGAGAGATTTAAGAAAGTTCTACTTAAGTGTCTGCATCATGCTCTGCTTGATTGGTTGATTGTACAGACTATCTATAATGAGTTCGTAGGATCCCTTAGATTGATTATCGATTCTACTGAGGGTGGCTCGCTCATGTTAAAATCATTCTATGAAGCTTATTCTCTAATAGAGGAGATGGCTACTAGCAACTTCCAATGGCCTACTGAGAGAGTAAACTCAAAGAAAGTAGCTAGTATAAATGACAGAGATGTGCTTGCAATTCTAACTTCGCAGGTTGTAGCTATATCTAAGATGTTGGATAAATTTGGGGTGTGTCAACCTCAATTACCTCTAGTAATTGAAGAAAAATCATTCAGACAATTGATTGATTCTAACACTACGTCATATGAAACTCTAAATGTAGTAAACAATCGACCCAACAAACCTTATTCAAATTATTACTACCAAGGTTAGAAAAACCTCCCAAAATTTAATTGGAGTAATAATTATGTTGGTGGAACCAACAATGGGGTAATAATCAAGCAAATCCTATGGGAAATTGGAAAAAAAAGGAAATCCTATTTTAGACCTAATTATTCTCCTTGATTTAGCAAGAATTCCAAAATAAAGAAGAAGAAGTTGTCGTTGAAGGAAGTGGTTTTGCAAATGAGGAATCAGTTACAGAGTCAAGGTACTGCTATAAGAAATATTAAGAATTAGTTGGGGCAGATTGCTAACTCAATTAGCAATCGACCTCAAGGGACTCTTCCTAGCAATTCTGAGATTAACCCTAAGGAGAAGAGTAGCGAGCATGCAAAGCTTTAAAATTAAGGAGTGGAAGAGAGTTTAAGGACGTTGTTCAAAAGGATGTTGAAGTTAAAAAAGAGACTTTGGAAACTAAAAAACCTTTGGAAAATATTTCCAAGGACTCAGAGAAATCAGCTTCTCCAACTAAGATCAACTTAGAGAGATTCACCTCCTTTTCTTCAAAGAATACAACAACAAACACTAGATTAATAATTTTTTAGACTATTAGAACTGTTTAAGAAACTAAAAAAATATACCTTTTACTGCAGCTCTGAAACAAATGCCCGATTACATAAAGTTCATGAAGGATATCCTCAATAAAAAGAGGAAGTTTGGAGACTATGAGACTGTTGCGCTTAGTGAAGGATGCAACGCTATCCTTAAAAAAAAAACTTCCTTAAAAGTCGAAGGATCCTGGGAGCTTTACAATCCTTTGTGAAATAAAAGAAAGGTTTTATGACAAAGTTTTATGTGATCTCAGAGTAATTAAAAATCTTTTATCATTATTTATTTTCAGAAAGTTAGAACTTAGAGAAGTGTCTCCAACTACTGTAACTCTTCAATTGGTCGATCGATCAGTCACATATCCAAAAGGTGTTATGGAAGTTGTTTTTATCAAAGTGGATAAATTTATCTTTCTGGTGGATTTCATTGTGTCAGGCATAGAGGAAGAAAAATTCTTTTCCATCATATAAGGTAGACCTTTTCTAACCACTAAAGAAGCAATGATAGATGTATAGAAATGTGAACTAATAATGAGAGTTAACGATCAGGAAGTTACATTCAATGTATTAAAATCCATGAAATACTCTTGTAAAGAATATTATGATGAGTGTTATCAAATGGATTTAATGGATTATCTACGTAGTAGTCATTTCTAAGAAAACTATGAAAATAAAACAGAAGAGCAAGAATTATGTGAGGAAAAGATTTCTGACTATCAGGATGAGTCTGCTCTTCTAGTTACTAATGATATAAAATTTGTAGAAGAGAAGTTTGAGAATCTGGATATAACAAAAAATGCCAAACCTCTGGTTCCTTTAATTAAAAAACCACAGATCATGAAATGAAGGTACTTCCCAAGTACCAAAAATATGCTTACTTGGGAAAGTCAACCACTTTACCTATAATCATATCCTCATAGTTTACTCATTTATAAAAGGAGAAGTTAATGGAAACTCTAAGGAATTATAAGAAAGCTTTTAGATGGACCTTAACTATTTTTAATAGGATTAGTCCCTCCATCTGCATGCACAAGATCCTGATAGAAGATTACCATAACTTAGAGCAGATCCTCAAAAGTGACTAAACCCAATAATTAAAGATGTTTTTGAGAAGGAAATTTTAAAATGGCTATATGCAGGCATTATCTATCCGATCTCAGATAGTGCTTGAGTAAGCCATATCCATTGTGTCCATAAGAAGGGATGAGTAATGTCTATTAATGAGCATAATGAATTAATTCTTACCATACATTTTACTTGGTGATGCATATGTATTGATTATCGTAAATTAAATGTATCCACTAGGAAAGATCACTTTTCTGTACCTTTTCTAGATCAGATGTTGGATAGGTTAGCTGGCCATCCATACTTTTTCTTCTTAGATGGATATTTGGGATATCAACAAATACCAATAACCCAAGAGGATCAAGATAAATTAATGTTCACAAGTCCTTGCGGGACTTTGATTTTCAAAGAATTCCTTTTAGGTTATGCAATGCACCAGCAACATTTCAACGTTGCATGATGTTGATTTTCAGTGACCAGATTGAAAAAGGAGTCAAATTTTTCATGGATGATTTCTCAGTGTTTAGCCCTACATTTGATTCATGTCTAAATCATCTTTCAAAGGTGCTTAAAAGTTATGAAAAGTCTAATCTTGTTTCAATTGGGAGAAATTTCAATTTATGGTCTTTGAAGGAATTATTTGTGGCATAAAATATCTAAGAAAGGGATGGATGTAGACCGAACTAAAGTGAAAGTAATTTAAAATTTTCCACTGTGAGGAGAGTTTGAATTTTTCCTAGACATACTGGATTTGACAAACGATATATAAAAGATTTTTCTAAAATTGCAAAATCTTTATGTCATCATTTGGAAAAATATGTCTGACTTAATTTTGACCAAGAATGTTTCAAAGCTTTTAACACTGTGAAAGAGAAATTAGTCATTAATTTTATTATTGTTTCACCTCATTAGAAAAAACTATTTGAATTAATGTGTAACGCAAGTGAATATGCTATCAGAGTAGTTTGAGGATAGAGATATGACAAAGTATTTAAGGCTAATACTATGCTAATAAGACTCTGAATGAAGCTCAAATTAATTATATTACTACTAAGAAGGAGCTTTTAGCGATAATATAAGCTTTTAATAAATTTAGATCTTATCTGATTAGAAGTAAATGCATAGTTCATACTGATCATCCTATTATTCGATATCTAATGACTAAAAGGGCGCCAAACCTAGTTTAACCAGATGTGTTCTTTTAATGCAAGAATTTGATATTAAAGTAGCAGATCAGAAAGGATCTAAAAATTAAATTGAGATTCATTTATCATGAGTTATACATGAAAATTCTTATGCTTATGAAGAAGATATTAATGAGAATTTTCTTGATGAATAGATATTGGCTATTTATGAATGACATATTCCATGATATGCTAACATAAATAACTATATAGTTAGCAATATTATCCCTTATGTTTCGTCATACCATAAAAAAAAGAAATTTTTTCACAAAGTCATATATTACTTTTAGAATGAACCATATTTGTATAGGAAATATAAGGATCGGGTGATAAGAAAGTTCATACCCATAAAAAAACCTACAAAATTATTCAGAAGTGTCACTATTCTGAATGTGAGGGCATTTTGGAGTTTATAAAACTACTTATGAGATCNATATATATATATATATATATATCAAATCTTATGATCGAAGAAAAAAAGTGGGTAATATTTTGAAGCGTGATGAAATTCCCTTGAATTTCAGTTTTGAGTTTTAAATATCCAATGTTTGGGGTTTATATTTTATGGGACCTTCTATACCTTATTTTGGTAATTTATACATTTTAATAGCTATGGATTTTATCTTAAAATGGATTGAGGCAGTGGCTCTATTGAAATGTGATGCTCCTAGTGTTGCTAAATTTTTTTTAAAAAAATTTCTTTAGTAGATTTGGAATGCCTAACGTGATCATTAGTGATAAAGGGAGTCACTTTATAAATAAAACAATTGAGGCACTTATTTCTAAATTTAGAATTAAACATCAGTTTGTCGCAACATACCATCCCAAAACAAGTGGTCTAACAGAAGTGTCCAATGGAGAGATTAAAAGGTTCTTAGAAAAACCTATCAAACTTATTAGAGAAGATTGATCTCTGAAGTTAGATGATGCATTATTATAGAACTAAATATAAGACATCAATAGGTTTGTCACCATATATGCTTATATTTGGAAAATCTTGTCACACACAAGTATAACTAGAACATAAAGCTTATTGGTTGATAAAAAGAATTTAATTATAATATGAGAAAAGCTGGTGAGAAGAGATTACTATAGTTAAATGAACTTGAAGAAATTAGGAATCTTATGAAAAGGCTATGATTTATAAAGAGAAAAATGAAAAAGTGGCATGAACGAAAAATTTTTAAGAAGGATTTTGAGCTTGGACAGGAGGTTTTGCTATTTAACTCTCGATTAAAATTAATTCCAGGAAAACTTAAATCTAGGTGGTCAAAACCATTTACTGTAGTAAAAGTTTATCCTTTTGGAGAAATCAACATAAAAGATCCTAAAAGCGGTAGAGAATTTAAACTAAATGGACAAAGATTTAAACCCTAATTAGCAGGGTAAAAATCACTTTTGAATGATATTTTAATGTTGGATTATCTCAAGTAATATCTAAATTCATCGGGCTAAGGATTTTAAACTAAGTGCTTCTTGGGAGGCAACCCATGTTGTGCGGTGTGATTTTGTTTCTGTGATTGTTTTGTGTTTTGTTAGGATTTGAATATTGTTTGTATGTTTTTGTTTGTGTTTATGATGCAAGATAGAGAAACCTTAATCTTCTCATTATTACTAGATTTTAGTCTATTTTTGGAGGTAGTAGGATCAATATTATCCCTTACACCTTAATTAAGCATAAGTCTACCTGGAATCATACTGAATTTAGTCTTAAGACGAGTTCATCTCCATTCTATTACTTCCTTTATGTGACCCTGTTTTCATTAAGTAAGGTTTCAAAAAGTTGCTTGATGAGTAACATGAGGATGCTCTTACACTATCCATATTTAATTAGAAATTGCATACATTAGGGTTAAGGTGATACCTCAAATTGGCAACACATGAGCCAATAAAACAGGGGTAATCTTGTCCATAGGGAAAGCCCTACAAAACTTTTGGAATGCACCCAATATATCAGTGCAGTCATTCCATTAGAAATTAAAAGTAAGGGAGGGAGATGTGCTGAGAAGGGGGTGTTTTATCCTCATTTATCACCTATCTAGAATTTAGTGTTTGAATTAGTTTTGTTTGAATTAATATTTTGGAAATGAGTTAATATTACTAATTAAATGACTAGAACCAAATCCGAGGCCTGTGAACTGAAACTAAAGACCACATCAAGAAAGGCTTAACGTTAAAATGGAGCCTAGGTGCTAGTTATTGGGCAGCATGGCTCCAGATAGAAGGAGCAAAGACATATCACCACAATTACAGCTCCTAGGTGCCACTCTGAATTCTATTATTAGTCACTTAAACTGGCCCGGTTTAGGTCATTTTTGCTACTTTATCCTCTCAACTCTCCATCAAGATTTGAGAGTGACACCTAGGGTTTTCCCAAACTATGTAATGGAGTTTGGTTTGTGAAGCTTTGTTGGGAGAAATCACTTCTTTGAAGTAAAATCCGGCTTCCAAGCTTGATTTTTTCTTCTTTCACTTCAAATTTTTGGAAATTTTTAGGAAAATCTTGATTGAGCCCATAAATTGCATATTTGTGCATCCACCCATAGGATCTACTTTACTCCATTGTTTTTCTTCTTGTATGCTCTAAAAATCATGGGTAGCAAAGGAAGTGCCTCATTTGACAAAAAGACATTTGTAAGCTCCAATGATCGAGAGTGATACACTGATCATTTCATAATGAAGAAAATGATTACTGAAAGAGGTTTTTTAATCCTTGGGGGGTGCTGGAGAAAATAATTGTTAAAAATACATGGAAGAAGTTTTGTTATAACACTCCTAATGTTGATATCAGTAGTTAGAGAATTCTACACTAATCTCCATGAAGCAAATAATGGATCAGTGTTTGTACAAGGAAAATCGTTGGAAATCTCACCTTCTCGTGTTAATGTGTTATATTCTTTGGAGGATGATTCTGATTATTTTTGCTCAAGTTGTACTCCTGTTGATGCATTATTAGATAAGATTATCAACAAGTTAGCTAGGGACAAGGAAGCATGGAATGTTAAAAATGGGGTTAAACATAACTTTCCTGCTAAGCAAATGAGTGGAATATGTCGAGCCTAGCATTATTTTATTTCTTTTAAGATGCTTCCTTTGACAAATGTGAGTAGAGTAGGCAGATCATGCTTTATTTAATTTCTTTATACAAAATATAAAACCCATTAATGTTGGTTCTATAATATACTAGTCCATCATAAATACAAAATATGTTGGGACTATTATTAGTGTAGGGCATGCTTATACTAAACTTAACTTATGTCAAGATGCTCGGGTGCTTACTCATAGTAAGGAAGAGATACTTCATTCTATGAAGTTGATCTATAGAAAAAAGGTTGTAGTTTATGAAGGAAACACAATTTCAGGAGGAGGCACACAACATGATTTTCATCAGCTTCATGGTTTCTCTTCTTACAACCCCCTCCTACTACTCTAAGAGGAACATTTCAACAATAAATACAAAGAGTAGAGTATAATACTTCTATTTTGGTTGCTGAGCTGTATAGACTTGTAAAACACTGCTCACATCTAAACTAGAAATAAAAAAGCCAATTTGACTTTTGAGCCAGTGCCAATACTGCCCAACTAGAGATGTACCAAAGGAATCAATGGATCTGTGGGGAGAACTAAGTGAAAATCCTATCTTATCCTTCGTATCAGCTATATGAGTATAGCAGACCATTGGAGGAGGATGAAGAAGAGGAAGATTCAGAGGAGGAAGAAAAGAATGATGACGAGGAAGAGGAGGAGGATGATGAAAGATTTTATTTATTCTTTCTTTGTTTTTTGAATATATTGAACTTATTAGTGGACATTTGTGGATATTTGCTACTATCTGCTGGAACTCTTTTATTTTAGTTGATATTTTATTGTTGTGAGCTTATTCTTGTTTACGTGCTAGAACATTTAAACTTTTATTTACTGTAGTTTTTATTCACCCCTATTATTTATTCATACTTGTTACTACATACATGTATATTATACTTCAAATTATTATTTCTGTGATAATGTTGTAGGTAGTATGAATGTTAATTCTTCTCCACTTATATTTTTACACTGAGTGCTATACATGCTAAAAATTAAGTTTGGGGGGGGGGAGAAATTTTTTAAAGCTTAACTTTATTTTTTTTCAATACCCGACTTTCAAATTTGATATTACTTTAAATGACTGGTGATATGTGGTGTTGATTTTAGATTACTATAATTTTGATTTTAAAAATGATAGAGAAGGCTTAGTTGAGATTTTATGTAAATAGGACTGCTCTAGAGTTAAGGTATTTTGTAAGAAACAAGTAGGAAATGATTTTACTATTTATTGTAGAAATGAACTGAATAGTTCAAAAAAAAAACTAGGGTTCTTAAATTTATATTTTTCAAGAATTGAGCTTCTATTGAAACCTATTTCAAACTAATACTTATAATTTTGAAAGTGAAGGAAAGTGATGGTGGTTTTTCAACTTTGGGGGGAGGATAGTGAAATTCAAAACTATTAAAGTTCTATCCAGACATGGTGATTCTCACATTAAAATAGTACGGATTGAAAATGATCCTAAAATAAAAAAAGAAAAGATAGAAAAGTACAAGAAAAGAAAAGGATATGAAATGTGAGAAGAAGCTTGAGGAGAAGCCTAATCAAAATTTAGTTTAACTTGAACCTCTTAAAGGAAAAAGACTTAGATTCAATCTTAAGCTTGTTTTTATTTCAAAATAATATTAGTGATATTTTTATCAATAGAGTGCTTAAATTCTATTTCTATACTTTATGGGGGTCCAAAGTTTGACAAAGTTCAATAAATTTTGAAATAGATAGAAAATCAGGATTTCTAAGTTGAATACAAGATGTTTCATCAGCCTCATACTAGACTGATTTACTAGAATTTCTCCTAACTTGCACTATGACATTTCTGAGGCAAAATTGTATGAAAATTTAATGAAACCTCTCAAATCAACAAATCTAGTTTTTTAAAGTTATAGTGTTACTTGAGGACAAGTAAAATTTATGTTTGGGGGATTTTGATGTGTGAAAAGATTCCATGAATTTCCTTATATTTTGCACATCTTTTTCATCAAAATTGCACTTTAAGGAACTATATTTGTATGTTTTTCCTGTAAAATAACGGGTATTAGGAGTGGAACAAAGTGGAAGAAACATGGAGCAAAAAGAGAAAAATGTGAAGAAAAAATAGTTTGTGAAAGCTGGGGTCATGGCGCTAAGTATTGGGTGCCTAGGTGTCAGCCAAGTCTGGAAACCGAGAGAATGGCGCCAGGGCACTAAGCAATAGGCGTCAGGGTGCCAAGCACTAAGCACCAAGAACTCAATCCTAAAGACCAAGGCTATGATGCTAGATTAGTGTGGCACCTATGCATTAATCAAGTAAAGTGCAACCCGAGAGGTTGGCACTTAGGCTCCATAGCTCCAGCCCTAAAGGCCAAGGTCATGTCACCATAATAGAGTGGCGCCTAGGCAACAGGACCGAATTCTAGATGGTTTTAAGATGGTTTAGAGCAATTTTAGAGCGATTTAATGGAAGTTTTAAGAGCATTTTGAAGGGTATTTTAAGAGAAAAGTAATATTTTGTGAAGAGGGGTTCTCTTGGTGTTGATTTCTAGTGTGTGTTCTAGGGTTGAAAAGTGTTTGGGAGGGATTTTCCTCCTGTGTTTGTAAGTGTTCTGGGCTTGTTCTAGGTAAGTCTAAGGTTTTGATTTGTGTTGTGTTGTAAGTGTCATTGTTTAAGGAGTTCCAGGAGAAGAGCAAGGGCTTGAGTGGAGCAATATTAAGGCAAATTGAGGAAGAGAGAAAAGTATACTTGTGATTTGGATTTGTAGCTTTTCTGAAACACATATGTATGTTGAATCTCTTTATTTCAATTCATTATGGTGTTCTTTTATCCAAGCTTTTTGAGTAAATTTATTTATTTTCCTTTCGGTGATGTAGTAGATGTGTAGCGATGTGGATAACATGCATGAAATTGTTTTTATTCTATAATTGTGACAATTTCATTCTACACTTAGTTTAATTTTCAATCTAATCAATTGATTTGTTAACATGTGTTGTTAACCTGTAAGGACTCAGAAGAGCTACAACATGAACAACTATAAAATTTATGTTGAACCATAGGGTATGAATCAAAGTACACTGTATGGAGATGCAAATAAATAAGGAGATAACTTCATTAGGTTCAAAGTGGGACTTAAGGAATTAAGGTCACTTTAACCAAGCCTTTTTAAATGCTCAGAAGAGAGTAAAGAGAAATTATTCTTCTATTATTCATAATACTTTACCTAATTTCATATTTCTTCCATATCTACACTATACTATTATCACTGTAAGGAAAAGTAACCTCAGCACTTTGAAAACCAATTCACATAACGTAATTAGAAATTATGTAAGAGTAACTTTATATAATTGCAGTAGGTTTGTTAGAAAAACTTTAAGTATTTCAATATTTAAAACTAAGAATGAAATAAGTAGACGAGAATATTTTCCTACTTTGGCTTCCAGTGTTTCTAGTGGGTTCAACATTTCAGATTCTTTATAGCCCTATATTACTAAAACGATATGTATGCTTGCTTGAGTAACCTCAGCGTGTAGGAAACTTTGGTTTTAAGAATTCAATCAAGTTGCTAGGGAGTAGACCAAGTTTATGGTGTCATTATCAGGTTTTAAATTATTGTGATAACTGATGAGGCAGATCAAATAGTTTGAATAAAAATGAATGTTATACACCAAAGTTAAAAAAATTCTCTTTGTAGGATATTTAAAATAATAATCATACATTCCACCATGCTTGATGATTCTCTAATCTCTTAAGATGTGAAAGAAAAATCTTATGTCGGTATTATTCTTGGATTGCTTCCAAATGATTCACCTATTTTATTAATACAGGTTTATTCAAAATATGCCTTCCACCACCTAGTTTGTTAAAGTTTATGAATAGCTCATCATACCCTGACACCTTGAACAATCATTGGAAATTTTTTTTTGTTTTCTTACTGATCATATTGATATCACATTCTAGATTTTAACACACACATTTTCTAGAATATGTCTTACCATAAGTGGAACAAGATGGTATCAACTATTGATTTGGTGTTGCTATTATAGTTTTAGAATTGACTTTTGATTTTTAAATTGATCACTTCTTAACATCTACTGGTTAAATTTTAAGAATATTCTTCCAATTTTATCTTATCACCTCCATATTCTGCTTTGAAAATATAGCACTTTCCAGTAAACCAATGAAACCTTTGGTATGTAGATGAATCAAAGGCCTTAACAATATGTAACATTGCTCACTTAGATTAATAATGAATCACAGAGGGTATCCCAACTAAGATGTATATTATGATTCATTTTGAATCACAATCTTTATTTCTTGTTTTAAATTTATAAAACATTTTTTCATTTTTCTCTTATATAAAGAGGGACAAACCCATATCTGAAGACTTATTTGAACTCATTGGGGGAATAATTTTTTATGATAGGTTTGATATCCATCATGGATCTCAATATATTTCTAGTTAATGATTGAACATGCCATATGAAGAATAATATGCTACCCCGAAGGATATAAATATTACCTTAAATTGGATCTAATCACTTGGATGAGAAAAATTATCAAGATTTATGGGTCGGTGGAATCAGAGGTTTTTCTACTTCACTTCTGATGATAAGATAGGGTTTATTTTAATATATGTTGACCTCACTTTTGGTTGAGGTTTAGTTTTTCCTCTTTAGTAGCCTAGTGTCTAGCCATAGGACTTTCCTATTGACTATTCCTAGAGAACTAGAAAAGGAACCCTCACCATTAGAAATTTTACCCTCTTCTTTGCTCAATTTGAAGTTCCACATGTTGGTCTTAACCTCTAGCACTTAGTAGGTGGGGTCACTATGAGGAAGCTCAAGGAGAGTCCCCCAAGGACTACCTGACCTTAGGGTTTACCCTGAGTGTTGGTCTGGAGCTAGTTCACTCACTTACACTCACTCTCACCCACAATCACTCACAACCCTAAACCTAAAATTTCTTGACTTTGGTCCCTTGATCCTTTGGGAGACTCATGTAGATGGTCCCCTAAACCCACTAGCCCAAGCTGGGGTTTAGCTAAGACTAGTACATAGAAGACTCAAATGGGGATTCCATTGGTTCATAGCTCATATAGGGTGGTTTGTAGCCCAATTCTACCAAAATGTCCAACTTGGCATTTTGCCCTCAAATCTACCCAAATTACCTAAATGCCCTTGAAACCCTAAATTTTGTCAAAATCCTCAAATTCACCCAAAATATCCAAATTTATTCAAAAATCATTTCAAACCATTTTAAGAAGCCCATAGTACCCAAAACCACCAAAAAAATGTCAAATTTACCAAAATACCTCCCAAAATTGCCAAATTTACAAAAATACCCTTAGCACCCCAAACTTTCCTGAAGCCTCCAAAATTACTTCAAATATTTCTAAAACCAATTTGTACCATCCAATTGAATGCAATTTGACCATTTTGACCAAAACCCCCAAATTGCCTTTAAAGGCCCAACTTCCCCAAATTTACCCCAAATGTCCATCAGTTTGGTCACAATTTCCATCAATTTCAAATCTAAACTCAAACTAAATCTAAGCTTAATTGGCCCATGCTTTGAGCCCAATTTTGATCTAAGTAAAGCCCCTAGTTTTGGCCTTATGACTTAATCCCACCAAATTAAACCTCATAGCCTACTCAATTTACCACAATTTATGTTGAAAACTCTTCATAACAATCTTACACGTCAAACTTGACCTTCAATTGGCCTTGGTGAAGCCTCAATTGCATTAAATTTTAACTCAAGTCCAAAAATCCCCAAATTTACCCTAAATAGGCTATGCCCCAAAATTCCACCACATTGATTGCCCTAATCCCAAAATTGACACCCAATTTATGTTGAAAACGCTTCATAATGTTCCTTTAGACCATTTTCAATAATCTATTTGGATTTATCCCAACCTTAGCCCAACCTAGACACAAGTCTAGCACAACATGCCCAAATTGACCAAAATCCCGAAATCTTTCAAATTGAACCCCCAATTGAACTCAAAATCATTTCAACTCTTCACAAAAAATCTTCAATACAATCATCTACATAACGTTGACCAATTAATTGGGCTCAAAGTAATGGCTAGCCTAACCCAAACCCAACCTTTGGTCATTTTGACTTACATTGAACCCATGCACCAAAATTGACCTAGCCATGTCAAATTGACTAAAGAAAGACTTCTACTGCCAACTTTTGGGTCCTAGTTACCAAGCTAGATCCACTTAACCTCTCCTAGATGAGCCAATGATCAGGTCCACTAAATCAAGGGATTTGTTTCCTAAATTGCTTAAGCCAAAGATATCTTTGTCAAAACCAATCACCAGCCCAAATTAATTGTTGTGACAGATTCCTCTAAGGTTCCTGAGCCACCCAAGCACCTCCCCTGCCATTCCTAGCAGGCATAGTTGCCGGAGCACCTCAAAATTGAGAGCCACCATACTTAAAACCTCAACCAATTGACCCATCTGAGTTATCCCACTCCCATTGACCAATTGCGACGCTTAGCTCGCCACCTCAGTAAGCTTTTGCACCTCAGTAAGCTCCCCTCTCCAGCCACGGCTATAAAATGGCCTCTTCACGGCCAAAGTTTGGGTGCATAAAGTTTCTCAAGGAGTCCCTGCCCAATTGCTCCCACAGCCTCCTTAAGACCTCCTTAGTGCAACCTAACCACTTCCCTGTCCTAATTTCCCTTAACCAGAGTTCAATTTCAGAGCTCAAATCCTTGCCAAAAATAGGACACTCTCCACCACAACTCCACATTGAACCAAAATCAAATTAAACTTGCCCAAACCTTCACCACAGTGAGAGAAGAAGAAGCCCCATCAAAGCCCCCTCATATAGAGCCTCTACTTTAGACATTGATCAACGCTCAAATTTGTCTTGATCGAATTTGGGTCTAGACATTTCACCACATCAAGAGGTTCAATCCCTAGCCTCCTTCGACTTCCACAAACGTGCCGAGCACCTCTGATTGAAGCTTCCCTTCTCAGAGTAAATGTATAAACCTTCCCACTGTCCCGAGATTGTTTTAATTCTACACTTGCATAGACCCAATTTCATGCCTAGTTAGTTGTATAGATAGCTTCGTCTAGGCTAGATGAGTCTTTAGAAACAAACCCGAGTCGATTTGGTTAAGTGTAGCTCGAGTTCTTAAGCCTAGAAAGTGGACGGGTCTCGGGATGAACCAAACGGGGACAAAGACTCACGGCCGATGGATGGCACGTGTATCAAATGGACGGGTGAGATGAAGCCAGATAGCGCTTTGGTACAAAAAGCGCAAGCCCCGTCAGCGTTGAGTCGGAAGGATGTGTCCAATCAGAGTGCACCACGCAAGCCTTCGGAGCCGTCGCATGATGTCGTGGCGCCGCATGATTTAAGTAGGAAAATAGGATTTAATTAATTCAGAAAATACCCCCTAACTTTAAAAATCCATATCTTGGTGTAGAAAAATTAGAAAAACAAAAGAAAAATATCCTAGTGCTCAGTGAACAAAGGAGAACAATGAGAAAATTGTTTGAGGTTTATTTGATGATTTGAGTATTTTGATTCTCCATGCATTTAAACATTTCACCATGACATGCTATTTGGGTCATTTGTAGCCTTGCATGGGGGATCTTCCTTGATTTTTCTAAAGCAAAGAAGACCCCTATGAGGAGATATGTAATTTTCAAGTTTATGTCTATTATTTGCATAAATTAATCATAGTAATTAGCATGTTTCTCAGAAAAATCCAAAAATTTTTTGATAGATTCACTGTGACCAAAGAACCCTGAGAAAATTTGTCATGAGCGAAGTCATTAAGAACACACCTAATATTCACAAAACCCTAAAACATAAAGAAAATTAATTTGGCAAAAATAAATATCTAAATGACTTGATTTTAACTCTCCACTGTAATCTAAAGTTGAGAGGACTCCCCATAAAAATTCAAAACATCTGGAGTTCATTTCATAACACAATTTAATTTTCTAAGTTAAAGTCCTATTTTAACACTTAAAATAATCATAGTAATTAAAATATAACTCAAAAATTTATAAAATTAATTTTTGGGAGTTCTCTGTGATAAAAAAAATTTTCTAAAAATAAAATTATAATAAAAAAAAATTCATTTTTAAGCATATTTTAAATATTTAAATAATAAAAAATTAAAAAAAATCACAAAATTAATAAAATTCATGAAAATATTCTAAATTGTTTTCTAAGCCCTTAAAAGCAATTGGAATATTTTTACTAATTTTCTAAGTGAAGATATTGAACTTTAAAGCTCAAAAATAATTTTTAAAGATTAAAAATGGATTTTTCTTAATTTCTCACTAAACTAATTCTAGTAATTCAAACAAAAATTATAAAATTGTAAAATTTATTTCTTTGGGTTTCCTAACCTTGGAGAGATTTAATAAAATTATAAAACTTAATTTTAAGCATTAAAAATATTTTAAAATTAATTAATACCCTAGAAATTAAAATAATTATAGTAATTCAAATGAAACTCAAATAATCATGAAATTTGGTCCACATGGTTCTTTAGTTGAAGTCTATCTCCAGTAAAAACGTCAAGTGATTAGAATTTTCTTTGGTCAAGTTATTGAATTTTCTTTGAAAACCTAATTTTTGCATGTAAATAATTATATAAATTAAATTAAATTATAAAAAATCATACTTTCTCCTCTGATGTCTTAATTGACCCATAAGTGAGACAGGATATAAATTCTAAAGTCATTTGAATTAAATTTGATGAATTATGAAGTGATAGAGCCTTAGGGGAAAATGTATAATTTTGGAAATTTAGTCTTAATTAACATTTAAGCTTAATTCAAAAAGGGAAAATGAGCAATCTTTGATCTTAATTAACATGTTCAGATAATTGAAACACAAGGAATTAATTGGTAGAAGCCAATCTCATTTTTCTTAATTAAAGGATAAATTTACAATTTCTTAAATTATTAAAATTTGGAAGACTACTAAATTAAACAATCCTAGACTTAGGGGTATGATTTTGGATGCTAATAACTCACTAATTTAATATCCCTATTTGGTGTTCAAATGACATTTAAATGTTTTGATAATGAATTACTATCACTTAAAATTCAATTTCTTTCAAAAATTACTAATATATCCACCAAGGTCTTAAGGGCTTAGTAGTGACCTAGGCTAAATCAAATTTGGTTAAATGAGGATTATAAAAGTGAATGTAACTAGAAATTGAACACCTTTAAAACACTACAATCCCAAGTTAAAACTAAAATTGGCTAAGTGTTTTAATAACATTAACTTGACCCTTTAAGGGTCTTCACCCACATAATTCTCAGATTAAATGACAAATGATAATCACCTTACTCTTAAGGATAATTGAAAAGTCAATGTTCACTGAGCATTAGAGTATTAAGCAACATAGTAAGTTTAAATGAGCTTGAGACTTTTCACCAGGTAGTGAAAGGGAAGCATGGGTCTACTTCTCTCTCCTAACCTTTTGGATATCTCGGAGGTCAACTAAACTTGGTATGTTTTACTTAATAAAATCATCCTTAATCAAATTAATGAGGGCTCACCAAGATATGATTTATGATTTGGTAGATCACCAAAACCGTATTTCCCCACTTTACATAAAATGCTTTTAATATATAAATACTACTTCATGCATTTTGAGTTTCAGTTGAAGATGACAGGAAGACCATCCAGGTACGTTTTTATTGTAATTTACTTTACATGTATTTTTAGTTTCTCGTACTTTGCTTTCCAGTACGTTACTGTACTTACTCACCTACATGTATGAAAAAAAAAACATAAACTTGCATGTTAAACAACGATGTCACCCTGCATGAAAACCAAGACTGCTAGGATAGTCGTAAAACCCAAAATCAAAACCAAAACTAAAATCAATCAAGATAAAATTCACCTCCACAATATTCAAAATATAAGTCAACTCAAATTTTAATTATAAATACCATAAAAACCACAATTGCAACTAAATTAAGACGTCTCTATCGGATGATCGAGAACCCTCAGAGGAGGTAATCTATGGTTGCTAACGAGGCTCCCCACGATCTAAATGAAAGTACGGAATTCATTAAGTTGAGTTTAGTAAATTCATTTAGACTAAGTGAATCAATAGAAAATAGTGCTACCAGAACGAGGGAACTGTAGGATCCTAACCTGTGTCGCTCTAATCAACTTTAACATGCCCCCATAAAATTTAAAGAACTATAATCATAGAACATCTGATTTGACATCATAGCCTGACATATTAGAAAACTTAAACTTTTCACGATAAGGAGCTTGGAGCTAGCATGGTGGACAACACGACCATATTCAGCTAAAAACATGTCTTCCCCAGCTAAACCAATTTCCTTCCTTAGACTTAAAGAACCAAGCCATAGGACTTCGAGGTAGTTTGCTTATGCAACATAAATCCTTACCTTATCTTTAGGCTTTTGTATAGCCCTGCTATACAATATAAGCCTTAACTATTCTTAGGATTCTAAGGTTGTCATTCATCGCGACTTAAATTCTCACATTTTCTAGGCCATTTGTGTGATCGTTTCACATGAATGTAAGCCCTAGTAAATAAAATTGACAGGATGAAACATTTGAATATTTCTCTTCTAATTTGGAGCCAAACCATAGGGTAGCTTGGGAAGTCACCGAAGTTCTCCTCCGGATCTTTGACAACCCCTAATTTTTCTTTCTTTGGATTCCACAAAACAAAATGTTCCAAATGTGAACCATTCCTCTTTCACACCTCTTTGTCCAATTTTGTTGAAAAGTCATATCCTTTGATCTCTTTGAAGATAACATTTCCTGATTTTTATTGAGAGTTTTCTTAGTTGGGAAGCTTGTCCAAAACCAGCTTAATATAAACCCTATTTAATTCTTCATATTAAATAGGGAAACTTGCCGGCAAATATAATGGTTTCACAGACCAAACGACCATCATATATTTCTTGGATTAATTGATCGAGCCTCACCCTCAAGTCTTGTGTTTGTCTTTTGGGATAGATACAAGGTTTGAGGTATAGTGTTCTTTTNGAACTCTCTCTAGCACTTCCTTTACTCCCTAGATTCTTTCCCTCCTTCTCCAGGCTCTCCAATTTTTGGCCAGAAATGGACTTTTAAAGTTGTGGATGAGCTTTCCCAAAAGTTGCCTAAGCATCCCTTCAAAATTTAGCCTTATCCCAAGCTTGAGTAGGCATAACCGTTAAGCTTGCCGTCGGCGGACTTCTGAAGAATTTTGTCCTATAGCCTCGGGAAAAACTCGTCGTCGGCGGGGTCGAGGGCGTCATCGGCGGCCTAGTTCAAATCTCCACATTTTGGTCCTTTTCGCTCCAAATTCGCTCCTTTTTGCATCTTTTTTTGCTCCAATGACCATAATTCATCATTCCTGCAACAAAACATCAAAAATACCTTTCTTTAAAGTGCAATATAATTAAAAACAATATAAAATAGGTATGAAAATCTCAACATATTTTCCTTTGGTCAAAATCCCCCAAACTTAACTATTACTTGTCCTCAAGTAATTTTATTGCTATATAAAAGTTATGATCTACTGCAGTAAAGTTTCAATTCAGAAATGCTATAAGTTTGACTTAAATAAATATCATAGTGAGATTTTCAGAAAGAATTCAAGTAATTGAATTAACTCTGTAGCCACAAGATTATCTAGTCATCAAGTTTAAGAGTTTTAGTCTTCTATTTATTTCAGGAATGACTATATGTTGCAATATTAAGTCACTTAGAATATCCAAAAGATAGGAACTTCATGAGAACTCTATTAGTAAAAAATCTATTCCATAATTATAAGTTTAGGAATGTATTTAAGTTTTCCCTTTTAGGTAGGTCCAGTGAAACCAATTTTTGATTAGGCATATCCTCAAGCTTTTC
>JXCR01125654.1:2891-39863 GCA_002079205.1 Phalaenopsis hybrid cultivar | reverse complement strand
ATTCATCCCTATGTTTGGATTGATGGGTCTCAAACACACAACATTTACATATATGCGCCTCATTCTTGAAATAATAGCTTGTGGACTCTATGAGTGTATTTTATCAAAATAGAGGTGGTTGATATTAAGTTTATAGTCATCCTGGTGTCCCAAAAGGAGGAAGATGGCCTAGACGTTGGTTGCAAGCAATGATACATTGTTGCATTTGACCTTACCCTCTTCATTTCATATTTAAGCTCCTTATATCAGAAGTTGTTTACTATTGTTGAGGTTGTGCATGGGTATACTTGTTAGGGCACTATACTAGCACCAATCTTCTACTTAGGTTAATGCAATTCAAAAATAAAGCCCTTACAAAAAATAAGTTAGCTTAAATTGAGGGAATATAGATGATTATTATTATTATTTATAATAATTAATTTTATATGATTTTTAGTCAAGACTTGAATCTCATTAAAATATATGTCATTGTGTTCTCTAATCCTTTTGCATTAAGTAGATAAATCATAAGACTAAAAGCCAACATTGGGGCAATTTGTTGTTAAAAGAATTATGGAGATTGTCCCTAATGGAATTGATCTAGCACAATAATGAACCTAATAACCTAGGGGTTGCAACCACATGACCAAGTTATTATAACACTTAATTTTAATTTAAATGTAAAAGTGCTTGAGTTTATTAAATGTCTCATTATAGAATAAGGCAACTAAAAATGCTGATTTTTTTTGCAAAATAAATGTGTCATCATATGATGGGTTAAGCAAGCCCCACTAGAAGGCAATAAAAGAACATGAAATTATTTCATCATATAAATAGAAAGTAAATAATCATTATTTATGTTACTTTTGCTTAACCCTTATAACAATATTTAGAGTTATAAGAGATAAATAAGACATATAAGGACGGTTATTCGTCATTTGAGAATGCTGGATAAATATGGTTTATATTTCTCTACATCATATGTAGTCATTATCAAAATCATTTAATTTAATCTACAATATACTTTATTTAACCTAGGTTTAAGCCTAGAATTTTTTTTCTTCTTCAATAGTTCTAACATCATAAGATGGAATATTAGAGGTAAAGGAAAAGGTTATTCATAATGTCATGGTTTTGAACATCTTAAAGAATTTAAGGCTAAATGTTTGGAGTAATTCTAACATGATATTTCTCTCAAAATATAAAGTAGCAATATTAGTGTCTACTTTACAGGACTTACAAGACTAAAATAGTAAATACAAATATTGTAACTTTAGATGACATAATATATGTATCAATAACAAATGCATTGTTCACACATTAGAAACTTAGATATAATCGATACGTTAAATTGTAACCTCAATATTTATATTTTAATTGAAGCGGTAATTATTTATTAATAATTGACAAATTGATTATTTTTTTTCTTAAGAATGCAATGATTGAGCCTCAAACTATTGAACACCAGTGGNTATATATATATATATACAATGAAGCTTTTGTTGGCTAAGGCTTCGGGCGATTTCGACGTCTTGGGTTCCCCTTCCAATGGCTGGTGAGATCGCTCATCTTCTCCTCGCCTTTTCTTCCTTCATTGCTTTCTGTTTTCTTGAGTTTTGGGGGACCGATGCAGCAGAGTTATGCCGCTGCAGTTGGTTCTACCCCTAGCTTTGGGTTCGGGATTGGCACCTCTTGCAATTTTCCCCAATGTTTTCATGAGTCTATTGAAATCAGCGGTGATTACAATTTTGTTAAGAAGCTTGGACGGAGAAATGGTATGTCGGCTTTGTTTCTCACGGAGGCGGAAATCGACATTGTTGCCTCTTGTCGATTTGCACTTGTGGGAAAGTTTCTGTATGGTAACCCGAAGCTTGATATAATTCGAAAAGAATTTGATTATGGTAACCCGAAGTTTGATATAATTCGAAAAGAATTTGATTCCATGAAACTTACCTGAAATTGGAAGGTTGGTTTGCTAGATGGCCACCATATCCTTATTCAACTTTCAAATGGTGTGGATTATACACATATTTTTGCACGTAAGATTATCAAGATTTACAATAGACTCATGAAAATCCTAAAGTGGACGGTTGATTTTGATCCAAAGCTGGAGTCTCCTATTATTCTTGTCTAGATTCATTTTCCGGGTTTAAAGCTTCAATTTTTTAATTATGAAATTTTTTTTTCACTAACATCTGCCTATGGTAAGCCACTTAAGGTGGATAACCCCACTCTTAATCTTACTAGACCGTCTGAAGCTTGTGTTCTAGTAGAAAAGGATATTACACAACCATTTCCGAATAAGATCTGAATTGGTACCACCATAAGGGTTATTGGCAAAAAGTAGAATTGGAGTCACACCCACCATATTGCTCACATTGTTGCATGTTTGGACATCTCCCAAATCATTGCTATTGTTTGCATCCTCACCTTAGGCAAGGATCTAGGAATATCCCGCCTCAACAAGCTAGAATTAGATAAGCAGGTCCCTCTAGTTGAGCTATCATTACATAACCCACCACCTCATACAAACTCCTCTCTTGCTCCTAATTCAAATATTGTTGATGAAATTTTGAATGATGAAAGAACCCTTGAGCCCTTTACTGCTGCGATTTTGGATACAATTGTGCAACCTTAAATGCACAATATTGGTGATCTTGTTACTCGAGATGCTCATCATGTCATTCAAAACATTCCTGTGAATGGGATGGACGTCAATGATCAAGGAAATGTCTTAATTCAGGAGGGCACTTACTATTCTGATGGTGATAATTTAGGCCATCCTCCTGGATCCTCTAGGAGGGCTAGTGTAAAGCAATATGTTTAACATAATAGTATAGAACTTTAGGGGAGTGGCTGACCCTTCTTCCCTTAATCGTTTAAAGCATCTATGTAGGGTCCATAAACTTTTCTTTTTTGTTATACTAGAGCCTCTTGTATCTATTAACCAAGACAAAATAATCAAAAGCTTCAAGCATTACAAGCACTTTTGCAACAAAAACAATAAAATTTGGGTTTTTTGGAGGAGAAATATACATGTTAACATAATATAAGATGAGGAACAATTTGTTCTCACCGATTTCAGGTTGGAGGATTATCATGGTTGGGCTACCTTTGTCTATGCTAGCTCTCTTTTACAGGATAAATACTTGCTTTGGAATAAAATCAAACAAATGGGCGAAATCATCACGAATAATTAGTTTGTAGGGTTTCAATATGATCATGAAACCCACTGAGCGATGTGCGGGTTCGAGATGTGACACTAATCTTATTAACAGTTTCTGTGAACATATTGTTGTTGTATATCTGTTTGATTTAGGCTATTCGGGCTCCCCCTTTACATGGAGGAGGGGTTTTATGATTCAAAGGTTGGATAGGGTCTTTAGTAATTCTCAGTTTTTAAATTATTTTAATGTCTCTCGTGTTCGACACTTGAATTACGCTGCTTCAGACCATAATCCAATTCTGTTGTCTCTTCATTTTCATAACAAGCCTAAGGCATATCATTTTAAATTTATCAATATCCTGTCATCACATGTTTCCTTTTTGAGTCTTATACGGCAGGCTTGGCAACCTATGGTACACACTTTAGCATATGCACAAAAAAGCTGTTGTATTGAGGATTTGGAATTATTAGGTTTTTGGCAATGTTCATACTAAAGTTGAGGAGGCTCAAAAAGCGGTGGATTATCTAGAATCTCAAGCTATTTGTGATTTTAATTATGCTGATGAGGTTGCTTAAGCCCATCTCAAGCTCCTAGATGCAATCGCCCTTGAGGAAGTTTTCTTGAAGCAAAAGGCTAATAATGTAATTTTTGCTGAAGGAGATCGTAATACAAAATATTTTCATGCAACTTTAAAGCATAAAAGAAATGTCAACGCCATTCTTAAAATTAAAACGGATGAAGGGGCTATTCTCACGGATGCTGAGGAAATTGGTCAGTGCTGTGCAATATTTTAAATATTTTCATGCTACTTTAACGCATAAAAGAAATGTCAATGCAAGTCTTAAAATTAAAACGGATGAATGGGCTGTTCTCACGGATGCTGAGGAAATTGGTCAGAGCGTTGTGCAATATTTTACAACTTTATATGGAACTGCTCAGCCAGTTTCCCCGGTTGATTCTGATCTTTTTGCGATGGAAAGGGATTATGTATCCTCCCTCTCTTTCTGAGGTTCCAAACGAACAGGAAATTCTATCTGCTTTTAAGGATATTAATTCCAACAAGGCTTGGGCCTTGTTGGCTTCACTTCACTCTTTTATACTCATTGTTGGCATATCATCAAAAGGGAGGTAATATTGGCAATTCAAAGTTTCTTTCTAGGGGAGGATCCTCATAAATATTTCACTTCTGCATTGATTGTCCTTATTCCTAAAAGCAATGATAAGGCTCACCGGCACAGTTTAATACCGATCTCTCTTACCTCTACCATATCTAAGGTCATAAGCAAGTTGTTGGTGGCTCGATTACAACCACATCTTTCCTCTACTATATCTCCTCAACAGTCTGTCTTTATTAAAGGTAGAGATATTACTGATAATATTTTGCTTGCCCAAGAGATAGTTAAGAATCTTAATAAAAAATGCAAAGGGAATTTAGTTTTCAAGCTCGACATCAAAAAAACTTTTGACACCATTAGTTGGGATTTCATTCTTAATATATTGAAAGCTAGAAGTTTTTCTGTTGATTTTTGCATGCTTATCAAAAGATAGTTACATAATAAATATTATAGTGTGTTGGTTAATGGTAATTCCTATAGCTTCTTTTCCGCACAAAGGGGAATTAAGCAAGGGGACCCTCTTTCCCCCACTATCTTTATCATTACATTTGATTACTTATCTCGTTTACTAAAACATTTTCACCTCAAACACTCTTATGCTCAATACTCTGATAAAGCTAAGCTCATGGTAAGCCTTTTGGCGTATGCAGATGATGCAATCCTTTTCTGCAATGCATCCAAAATTGTGATGAAAGCGTTAATGTCTCTGTTGAATGATTTTCAACACATCTCTGGTATGGCTTTCTATAAAGATAAGTTCAATCTTTACTTTGGAAACTATGTTGAAAATGACCTATTTAATTGGGTTACTTCTTACACTGGGTGTCACGCTTCATCTCTCCCTATATCTTGGGGTCAACTTGCTTAGGGATAGAAGGAAGCAGATTCAAATGGATGAAGTGATTGATAAAATTAAACTTAAAATTGCCGATTGGAGGAACGTTTTCCTATCTAATGTTGGTAGGTTAACTCTCCTCACTAGTGTCCTCCATAGTATACCCCTTTATGCGATGCAAGTTCTCAATCCCAAAAAAAAACATTCTTAGCATCTTGGATAGGTTGTTCAGTAAATTTCTTTGGTCTGGAATCTGGGCTGCTTGGCATAAGGTATGCAAGCCTAGGAAGGCTGGTGGGCTTGGCTTTAAAGCACTGCACCATATCGTTGAAATAAACATGTGCAAGTTATGCTTTAGATTTCAAATGGGCAATTCTCTGTGTGCAAAATTTTTGCAACAAAAATATTGTCATAATGCTCACCCTTCCCAGGTGGAATGGAAAGTTGAGGACTTAAAATTTTGGAAGACTATCATTCAAGCTATCAAAATTTTTGCAACATCTCTTTCTGGCACGAACATTGGAGTATTACCAATCCTTTTTGTCACCAAAACCACTCTAAGGATGATGGTTTGCTTGTTTCAGATCGCTGGATTCAAGGTGACTGGAATGTTAACAAATTGAAAGATTTGGTTGGCAATGACACTGCTATGCAATTATCTCATATTCCTATACAAGCTTCTATTAAAGATACTCCTATTTGGAATTTGACTCCAAGGTTTCGGTTAGCAAATTGCTTTACTCCAAGCCCCATACTTTCCAGGATTGGTGTTGGGGTCACTTAATTTGGAATACTCTACTCTCCCCATCTATCTCTTCCTTCTTATGGCGGTTCTTTCTCTATTTGCTCCCTCTTGATGACATACTCAAATTGAAGGGCTTGAGATTGGTTTCTATATATGCAAAGGTGTTTAGGAAGGGTACAATCATCTATTTTTTGAATGCAGCCTTTCTAGACAGGTATGGAATATGTGTGGAATTCTCTTTGGGGCTGTGTGGCCTTAGGGATGTACTATAGAGGACTACTTATTGGTTCGGAAAACCTCGATTAGCATGGATAGAAAGCTTCATTTCTTTCCTTTCGTTGTGATTTGGTTCATTTGGATTGCTAGAAATAGTCACAAGTATGATGCTTCTCCCCCTACTCCAACAATTACGGTCTCCTTTATTCTTGCACATTACAACAAGGATAGTAGGACTATTTCAGCTACTGTTGCTAATCCTACGAGGGATCGGATGCCTACTCTAGTACAATGGCAGTCACCTCCCACGGGTTGGCTCAAAGTCAATATTGATGGAAGCTGGACTCCTGAGATTTCAGGGGCTGGAGGTATTTTCAGAAATCACATGGGTGCACTTGTTTGTTACTGTACTTCACCTCTTCCTGCTGCAAGCCCCTTAGAAGCGGAATGTTGGGCCGTGTTTTTAGCTTTAAAAACGGCTGCTATATTTAAATTTTCACACATTATTATTGAAACAGATGACTCCTTACTCTATCTAATTCAGAGCGAAAAAATTCTCACATAAAGCTGGACTCCTGTGATTAACACATAGGGAGCCGAATAATGCTCAAAAAAGCATCCCGTAAAAACAGTAAACTTGCAATCTTTCTCACAAAGGTCGAGATCTCCACCTTAGCTGCGCCCTGCCGACTGTTCTTAGTAGGTAAGTTTCTTTATGGAAACCCTAAACTTGAGCTAATTCGAAAGGATTTTGAGCAAATGAAGCTGAAAGGGGGTTAGAAAATTGGTAAATTGGATGGTCGGCACATTCTCATTCAATTATCAAATAATGAAGACTACGCCCATTTGTTTGCGAGAAGATTATTTTGAATAGATAACCAGGTGATGAAGGTTGGACGGTAGATTTTGACCCTCGTACTGAACCTCCTACCATTCTTGTTTAGCTGTGCTTCCCAAGTTTGAAGGTCCACCTTTAAGATCAAGAGTTTCTCTTCGCTTTAGCAATGGTATACGATAAATCTCTCAAAACTGTTACGCCTACAGTGAATCTGACTCGGCCCTCTGATGCCAGAATTTTGATAGAACGGAATATTACTTTACCTTTTCCGGGAGAGATATGGATTAGCACACAACATCAGGGATTTTGGCAGTAAGCAAAACTTGAACAGAAATCTCTTTATTGCACCCACTGTTGTATGTTTGGACACTCTCTTTCTTAATGTTATCAGTTGCATCCGAATCTAAAACCTTCGAGTAAAAATGCTACTAGATCTGCCCCACTTCATATATGTCTCTCTTCCGCTCTCGAGTGCAATCCACAGACTATTGAAACACTGGTTGACATGATGTTACCTCTCCCTCCCACTATCGGAGACAATACTGTTTCTGTTCTTCCGACTCATGTATTGGCAGATAATTTACTTGAGCATCTTACAGTCTCTATCAATATTGAAAACAATACTGCAGGATCCTTACCTCCAAAAGATATTCTTTGATCTGATAATCAGGATAGTATCGCAGGTCCACATCCTCAAGAAGCATCAGGTGCTGAGGAGACATGTTTACCATCTCTTCAGAATGAGAATGTTGTAAATGTTAATCAGGAGCTGGGGGCTCATCCTCTTCTACATGTCCGACAATCTGTTGACCACACTGATCAGATGAGTCAGTCTTCAGATACGGAATGACAAGTATACACATCTAGGAAGAAAAAGAAGAATGGAGGCACACCCCAGCTTGGGAACTTAATAGATGGTACTTTAGTAAGCTCCGCTCCTAGAACCAGAGGCAGAGGCAGAACCCAGTTGGCTCGTCCCTAGCAACTTATTTTCTGCGAGTTTTGAATTTTAGAATTTCAGGATGCTAGTGACTGTGTATCGTATGAGTAGGGCGTCTTTATTGGGTCCTTACATACATACATACATACATACATACATACATACATACATACATAAATACATACATACATACATACATGCATACATACATTTAGAAGCGGAGATGCCCCCTCATTTTTCTCCAAATTCCGCGCTCAAGTAAAACAATCCGTAGTCACTGTTTTTAAATTTAGACAACAGCAGCTTGAAATATCCTAAACTGCAGCACTAATCTCTTAATAGATATCCATACCAGCATTTACAACGTTATACCAGAATTCTCTAATGTTAAGCTTCAATTGATAAAAGCTCATACACACCAAACAGCAACTAATGAGAAAAAGAAAGGGGAACTCACAAAGAACATTATTAATCATTTTCCTCTCCTCTTTTATCACACGGTGATGCAACTAGAAAAAGATATGACATTTGGAAAATTTATATCAAAAAAAGCAACAAGTGCATGAAAAGGGTGTATATTTTAATTTACTAACAAGTGAGCAAAAAAGAGTCATGAAAATTTTAATTTATACTGACTTAATCCTTTTTAATAGGGAGCCCCTAAAGTTTACATGCTCTCTTTTTCCTTCCGAATTCTTAATATATTCGCCCTCTGTGACTATAACTGCACATTGAGATGCCAACGTCATCAACATTTTCGTTACTATTTCGTAAAGCACATTCAAAATTGCATGGAAATGAAGCCTAAAAGATGAATTATAAAATCTAAACATTGCACGCAGAAAAATGATGAAAAATGTACAGGGTGCTATACCTCCTCCAGATAACTTCGGTATATCATCTTCCCTTTGAAAAATAGGATTGTCATCATCATATTGAACCCAACTACCTGGATGACAAACTTGTGTCTAAGAAAATAACATGTCTAAAGAAATTCAAAATGATAGCAAAACTTCACAGGTATGCGATTTATTAAAGCTTGGTAGGCTAACCATTCTCCTGCTTCACCCAAGCGACATAATGACCAGAGTCAGCACTTCTTCCCTTGTGTGTCAATACAGCAACAAGATCATAAATACCAGTAAGCTGTGTTTTCTTCTCACATAAAGCTCCTGGTACGAGTAAAAGAGGGTAAGGAGGACACACAAACAGACATCAAACAAATTCTGCTTCTACAATTCTATTTTCTAATGATGGTAAATATATCAGCAAACCCTGGGCCTAAAATGAAAGAAATATGGACAAACGTTAAGCAAAGAGTCGCAACATAACTTTCCTTGACAATGACACCGAGCCAAACAATTATAAATAGGTATTAATACGATAGGAATTAGAAAATGCACTAAATATTTTTTAGCACGCAATAGTACTACATGACCACAGGTAAATTCAAGAGTGGATCAGAGAACACAAAACATGCAGAAGCATTGATATTAATTCCATTCTAAATAAGAAAAATGAAATAAATAAAAGAAATTACAAAATTCCATGAAATAGGATCTCTCGTATTAAAGAAAAAATTGTATTTTTCTAAACATTTCCCAAGACAACAGTATTGAAAAGCCATAAATGTTATAAGTCAGATAACTAGCATAAAGTTAAGGTCTAAACTACATGTTATCGAAAGCACAAGTTGCCGCCATTAAGGTGATACGGCTTCCTAATGCTGGAGGCACTCAATGTTCAGTTAAACAAAGCGAAATGTTTAAAAAAATAAACAATACAATCACTTAATAAAGTTAATTTTAATTATAAAAGATACTAATGGAAAGTATAAAATGAAAATCACATGAAATCATGCGGCAGAGATGATGATTTTCAAATCCCATTGCATTCCAAAGTCTAGTCTTGTTAAACAAGTACAATTAGGGCTTATTTTGGTTCAGTTGTTGGTTGTTGCTGTGAGTATAAAGTTAGTTAAGACCTACCGTAAGAAACTGCCAAATAATCATCTGTGGTGCAAATAGAGTAGGAAATGCAAATGCGAATTTCATTTTCGAGAAAAAAATTATTATGGAGCTATTTTATCAGTCCAAAAGACAAATGCCCCGTCAAATTTATTTTTATCACATTATGATTGGTGGGAATATAGGTAATACTGTTGTTGCCGGTCCTAAGCCCGGAGTGAAAGTGGAGGGTTGCGTTAGGTTATCGACAGCCAATGTAAACTTGTCCAAAAAATCATGAAATGAATCATTTTGATCAATGTGTAACTATTTGGGCGTACTCTGGAAACAACGCGCTGTATAGCCTTAATACAGTGAAAAATGTACAAGGGTTGCTACACCGCTGTTTGGCTTTAGTGTCAAATAAGTAATGATTCCCACATTACGGATGGATGCAAGTAAAGAAGTTATATGTACTCTCAATGATAAATTAATGAAATGAGTTGATATTATGATTCATAGAAAGATTAATATTTATATGTATTCAAGAGACTAAATGGATTAGAGAAAAGGCTAAGAAGATTGATAACTTAGGTTTTAAACTTTGATATTCTGATAAGAGTCACACTAAAAATGGTGTAGTTGTAAATATTGATAAGAATTTGAAAGATAATATTGTGAAAATTAATAGAGTTGGAGATAGAATTAAAGCCCTAAAGATTATCATTGATAGTCAAATTTTTAATATTACAAGTGCTTATATTCCTCAAGTAGATTTAGATATAAGGTCTAAAGATAAATTCTGAAATGACTTAGAAATCTAAAAACAAATGATACCTCTTGAAGAAAGAATTTTTATTAGAGAAGATTTAAATGGACATGTCAGTAGAGTTGTAGAAGATCTAAAAAATATTTATGGTGGCTACGGTTTTGGAGTAACTAATTAAGAAGATAGAGTTACTTTATATTTTATTTTAGTGTATGATTTTGTTATTACTAATAATTTATTTAAGAAAAGAGATGAGCATCTTATTACATATAAGAATATATCTAATAAAACACAAATTGATTATTTTTTTATGAGAAGAAGAGATCGTTAAGATTGTAAATATTGTAAGGTCATTCCAATTGAGATTTAGCTAATCAACATCATTTATTAGTTCTAGATTTTAAAATAAAGAGTTGTAAAATAAAGAATACTATGATCCATCATCGTAGAATTGGATGGAGGAACTTAAAAGTCACATATAAAATTATTTTTATGAGTAAAAGCCGAGATTTCAAAATTTGGGATGTTCACGAAGAAACAAATGTTGTGGGATAAAGTAACAAACACTATTAAATAAGTAGCAAAAGATGTACTTGGAAAATCAAAAGAAAAATTTTATATAAATAAAAATAATTGGTGGTGGAAAAATAATGTGCAAAAAAGATAAAATATAAGAAGTTAAGTTATAAAAATTTTATTAAATGTAAAAGCTTAGAGAATTGAAAAAATATCAAATGGTCCGCAGAGAGTCTAAATAAACAATCTGTGACCCTAAAAATTCTGCTTCTAATGATCTTTATAATAGATTAGATACTAAGGAAGATGAAAAATATATGTATAAACTAGCCAAACAAAAAGAAAAGAAAAGGATTTAACTCAAGTAAAGTGTATTAAAGATGAAAATCAAAAAACATTTTTTCTTAGAAAAAGATATTAACACAAGTGGGTGAGTTATTTTGATAAACTTTTTAATAAAACTTAAGAAAATACGATCGACCTTAGTGATCTTAATATCATTAATAATAATAAAACGTTTCATTTTTATCGTCGCATTAGTAAAAAAAAGTTAAGGAGGTTATAAAGAAAACCAAGGGAGGAAAGTCTGTAGGATCTGATGATATCCTGATTGAGGTGTGGAAATATTTAGGAGATTTGAGAGTCTTGGTTTACTAACTCTTTCATATTATTTTAAAAACTAAAAAGATGCCTGAGGAGAGAGTAAAAAGAGTATTTAGGTCCCCATATTTAAAATAAATGAGATGGCCCAAAGCGCAAATTATAGAGGAATTAAGTTGATGTGTCATATTTTAAAATTATGGGAGAGGGTAATTGAACATAGGTTAAGACGCATCACAAACTTATAGAGGAATTAAGTTGATGTGTCATACTTTAAAATTATGGGAGAGGATAATTGAACATAAGTTAAGACGTATTACAAAGATTTATCATAATCAATTTGGATTTATGTCGGGCAGGTCTATTATGAAAGCTATACATTTATTGAGAGCTTTGATGGAGAAGTTCAGAGATAATAAGGAGGATCTACATTTGAACTTTATTGATTTAGAAAAAGCTTACGATAAAGTTCCAAGAGATATCCTTTGAAGAGTTCTTGAGAAGAAAGGTGTTGATATGACATATTCAAGTCATTAAAGATATGTATGCTAGAGTTGTTACTTGTGTTCGAACTAAAGGAGGATTGACCAAATATTTTCCTATTTCTATTGGATTACATCAGGGATCGGCTTTAAGCCCCGTTTGCTTTAGTTATGGATATTCTTACTGGACATTTACAGAAGGATGTACATTGGTATATGTTTTTTGTTGATGATATCCTTCTCGTGGATAAAAAGAGAGAAAAAGCTTAGGAAAAACTTGAATTATGGAGGCATGATATCCTTTTCGTGGATAAAACGAGAGAAAAAGCCCAGGAAAAACTTGAATTATGGAGGTGCATTGGAGAGTCTAAAGGCCTTCATTTGAGTAGAACTAAAACTGAATACATGGAATGTAATTTTAGTATAGCATCAGGATAATTCTAAGTTGGGTTCTTCTTGGAGATGTGAGATGGAGAGGATAACTTCTATCATAACCTGACCAGCAGTTTTCATTTTGCTTTCTGTTTCAAATATTAATTTTGGTGTCAAAGTGCATGGAAGATGTGCGTTGCATGCCCCATTCCGTAAGATCGCTTAACTATTTCGACATATGCAAACAAAGAAAAATAGATTTCCTGCCATCTTAACTAATGGTAGATTTATTTTTTATTTATTAGGGTGTAGTTTCATTTCCTCTCACAAGGGCTCCTGCAAAACCATGTGATTTGACAAATGATAAACCCAAACCAAGGTTATAAATTATTTATTAGATAGGAAAGGAAATAAAACAAACTAATTAGATAAGAAAGGAAATAAAATTAACTTCATTATGTTTGAAAGACAAAGGTAGACCTCCAAAGACTTGGGCATGTTGTATTAAAAAGGATCTTAATTTATTAGAACTAAATAAAAATATGACACTCAGTAGAACACAATGGAGAAAAAGGATTCATTTAGCCGACCGCAGTTAGTGGGATGAAGGTTTGTTGATGTTGTTGTTGTTGTATGTTTGAAAGACTCAATCAATGATTGTAAATAACTAATTATGCATTTGATTTATGAAAACAAAAGAAAAGATAAAATTTGCTAAAAAGTATTTGGATAATACTAAGGGGCATGAAAGAGAAATAATGGGCATAATGATCAAGGAAAAAAAGTATCGTACTTTTATAAGAAATAAATGAAAGGAGAAGAATTCAGAAGGATTAGGAAAGATTATAAGATATTGCCCATTCTAAAGTAATTTAGTAGTAGGTTTGGGAGGACAACGAATAGAGTTGAAAGATGAAATAGTTGAGATATATAATAAGGATTTTACAAATATAATTAGTACTCATGCTCCTAATTGAAATGATTTTGCAAAAAATAAAAAAAAAATCATTTTATTAACATCTTGGCTTATATAGAGCCATAAAAAATTTATAAATAAGCCCCTAGACCTATTCTATTTACAAACAGAACCATGCATTAGATACAAATCCCAACACTTCCCCCTTAAAATGGGCGAAAAATATTCACTAAGTCCATCTTGTCACATAGTCTAATTAACTCCACCGAGGAAGGTCCTAGTGAGACAGTCATCCAGCTGCTCTCCAGTAGTTACATGACTTAGTTCTAACACTCCGTCATTTAACTTCTACTTAATGAAGAATCTATCAATCTCCACATGTTTAGTACTATCGTGTTGCACTGGGTTGTTAGCAATGTTGATTGTTGACTTGTTGTCACACTAGAACTTCGTTTGAGTTCTCTGATTCACTTTGAGTTCAATCAGCAAAGCTTTCAGCCACATCATCTTAGCAACTCCTAATGTCATGGCCCTGTATTTTGTCTCTGTCGTTGATCTTTCTACAACCGACTGTTTATTGCTCTTCCATGAACCCAAGTTGTCATCTACAAACATACAGTATCCTGATGTGAAAAATCTGTCATCAGTATAACTTGTCCAATCAGAATCACAAAAGCCTTAAATGTCTACATGTACATTCTTCCAAAATATCAACTCTTTTCTTGATACACTTTTCAGATACTGTAGAATCTGATACACTGCATCCATATGGCCCTTCACTGGATCATGCATGTAACAGCTCACCGAACTTACTACAAAAAAAAAATCAAGTCGAGTGAGACGTAGATAGATCAGGCGGCCCACCAGCCTCTGGTACCTCTCACGATCAACTGATTCACCCGTCTCTATACAGAGTTTGCTCTTCTGATCAATTGGAGAGGCTGCAGCTATGCACCCCACATACAGGTCTCTGTCAGAAGATTCAGTACATACTTTTTTGGGGTTATGACCATCCCCTCAGGTCCACTGGCCACTGCAATCTTAAGAAAGAATTCGAGCTGTCCCAGATTCATTACATCAAATTGCTTCCGCAATCTTCCCTCCAGTTGAGCAATATTTGTCTCATCATCACCAGTGATAATTATGTCAGCTACATACACAACAAATATGATAGTGTGAATTCATGTTGCTGAAAGAACAATATGTGGTATGTTAATCTGCTGGTATACCATGTCAACCATCGTCATTCTAAACTTGTCAAACTAGGCAAGGAGACTTCCAATAAAACTCTCAAAGACATTCCGTTGATCAATTGAGTCGCTATCAAAATTGTTCGCCCCCACAAGTGCTTTGGGGCATTCATCATAATCATCATATTGCGAGTTACCTCTAGAATGTGTCTATTCGTCTTTTCTGTCACACTGTTTTGTGTCAATGTGTATGAACAAGTGATTTGATGTTGTATCCCTTAGGCTAACAAGTATTCCCCAAATGTCTTATTGGTATACTCTGTCTCATTATCAGACCTCAATACCTTTCCTACAACACTGTATAGAGTCTGAATTGCCCTATGAAAGACTTTAAAGCAGGCAAGCACGCCACTTTTATTTCTCATCAGATATAACCAAGTACATGAGAAAAATAATCAATGAATGTCACAAAATATCTGTAATCATCCAACGAAGTTGTAGAACAACATTTGAATGCACCAAATCAAATATATAAGAGCTTTTACCAGAACTAACAAACGAGCTCCTGGTATGCTTACCAAACTCACAAGCATCACATATAAGTTTTTTTATTTATCATTTCATATAATGATGGATGCAAACAACTCAATAAACTAAACGGAGAGTGTCTCATGCACCTGTGATGTAGTGGCAATAGATCCTCCACACTCCCCTCAAATCCTCCTACTCAAGGCCGAGCCCATCCCCTCTCTATCCAAGTACCAGAGTCCACTATGTCACATGTCAATCCTTAGTTTTCGGCCAGTCTCATTCTCTTGAAAGTTCATCTTCGACATATCAAATGAAAAAACACATTTTAGTTAGAGTATGATGACACTAATAGATAAAAGTTTCACTAAAAATAAAGCATGCAAGATATTGAATAAAGTCATATAATTGGTACACCTCACTGTACCCTTAACAACCACAGACTGTGTTGTCCCATCAGCGATCTGAATGCTCTCTGGAACTTTTAGATGGGTATAGAAAGAGAACTCACTAGCGGTACCTATCACATGTCGAGATGCACCGGAATCTATTATCCATTCTAGTGAACTAATGATTGATATATAAGCAAGAGAATGTGTATCAGGAGAACCTTTGGTTGAGTAAGCATAACTAGTAGTGTCCCCCTTAGATGACGATAAGGTAGATGCATTCTAAGTGACATCACATCGCTTTCTGCTTACTCTTCAACATCTCCAGTATTTTCTGATCCTCATCGGTAAGGAACACCATAATCTTTCTCTCGTTCTCTGCTACCATCAGATTTGCCCGGTAGCCCCTTCTAGATGATCCAGGTTCACCCGTCGCTCTTTGCTTGGGTGGCATTGGACAGGCCTTGCTCAGGTGTCCCACTTCTCCATAGTTGTTGCACTTGTGGATACTTGAGCTCGATCGTGGTTTTTCCCTATCGTCACAAATTCTTTGCACGACCCGAGAGCCACGGAAGTCTCGCGTCCCTTCTTTAACTCTTCTGCACGAAGTCGTAGTCGTTGTTCTTGCGCAACAAAATTGAACCAAAACTTTGCTTGCTTCCCTCACACCATGATAAAATCGATTACATGCCTTTGTTCATGCGGACAATCCAAACCGTCAGCAGCTCTCCGGTTGGAGTCGCACAGAAACACCGCACGAAGCCCCTTCACTGCTTTCTCCTCACACCAAAAGCCATATTACTGTTTTTCCCTTTCGCTTCGTCTTCGTTGCATCGAGCCGTAACTCTCACGCTCGAACAGAAGTCGCTCGAACACAACACCCTGCTCCACTGCTTTCTCCTCACATTGAAGCTGCGTTACTGTTCTCCCCTTCGTTTCGTCTTTACAGCATTGAGTCGCATGCAAGGGTTCACATCGCAAACTGCGATCCCTTAGTTTCCTTCCCAGCAACTATATCATAAGGGTTCTCAACCGCAATCTTTCCCAGTAAGCCATGATCCTCTCATTGCCTTCCCAGAGTGACTTGTGATTCTCTCGCTGTCTTCCCAACGAGCTCTGGCCGCAAAGCAACAGCTGCTTCGCGATGACGAAGCAGATGAAAGAAAAAAATGGAGTTTTTAGTCTCTGCACCAATGACGCCGATCACGATCCTGACGATTGAGCAGCTAACCAAGATGATAGTGCCCGGATACCAAATTGAAAGGATTTTGCAAAAAAAAAAAACTTCTACATTTCATGAACATCTTGGCTTATATAGAGTCATACAACATTTACAAATATACCCGTAAACTTTCTTTTATTTACAAATAGAAGTCTACATTATGTACAAATCTCCAAACTCATCAAGTTGTATTAGAAGATATTTTAAAAAAATTTAATATTGGATTGAGATGAATCAAATACTGCATCGTATGATTAAGGAAAACAAGGATATTGATTAACGGTTCTAACAAGAAGGGTTGTGACAGGCGGTTCTTGGTGGCTAGGAATAAAAACTATAAATGAAATAGAAGAAGCTATATTTTATTTCAAAGTAGCATTTGATCTTGCAACAGTGAAATGAATATACATACTCTAAAAATCAAGAACACGTGGTGCCTACATGGTAAAATAACTAACTCACATATCTACCTCATTTTTATTCAAGTAATAAAAAAAATAATAAAAAAATAAAACTTTGTGCAAAATCTGTTAGGCAATTCTAGAAGAGAGTTTGATAGTACATAATAGAGTAATAGTAATAAATATCTACTTTAAGAGCACAATACTGAACAAATAAACAAATAACTAAATAAAAGAGAAATGTAAAATAGCATCAGATAACGGATAATAGATATTAAAAATTTTCATCAAGATAGATGAATTTGAAGCCATAAAAAGGATATTAATTGAAGACAAATATATCAAAGAAAGATAAAAATTTAGGTGTGAAAATGAGAATTTTGAGGAAAAAAATATTTTGAAAAGTTATAATGAACAAATAAAGGTAAACTATAACTTAGATTAAAAGAAAGCTCTAAAGAACATTTTGTGGATAGTTCTAAGGATATTGTACTGATATAGTTAAATAAATATTTTTAAAAAAATTTTGAAGAGTAAGACAATGCCAAACAATTGGAGAAGCACCACTTTAGTATCAATATTTAAGAACAAAGCAGTATGCTAAAGATTGTGCTAAATTTAAAAAGAATCAATTTTATAAATGAAAATATGAGAGGAAGAAAAATGGAATATACTTCAGAAAAATAAGTCAATTTGGAAGAATCAAACTGGTTTAATGCCATGATCTATGATGGAAGAACATCCTGTGTAATGCCAATTAATTTAAAAAGAAAAAGAAAAGAAAGGATCTTTATATAATCTGTGTTAGATATAAGAATAGAGCACAAAAATCTTATTGAGCAGCAAAAAGAGTATAAAAACATAATAGAAGCGTATAGAAAAGGAAAGATATAATACACAAATCTTTTTTAATAACACCCAAAAGATAAAAAGGAAAGGCATAAACTCCAAAATACATATAAAAAAAACAGGAAAAACAACATAATAAATAGAAAATTCTTTTAATATCGTCTAATAAATCTTTTGATATCTTCGAATACTCCCCCTCAAGTTGAAGCATAAATGTCATTCATGTTCGATTTGGAATTGAAGTCCTCAAACAACGGCCAAGGAAGGTTTTTGTAAGGATATCTGTGAGTTGACCACTGGATGAAACAAATGGAACACAAATCTTTTTGAAATCGAGTTTCTCCTAGATGAAGTGACGGTCAATTTCTACATGTTTGGTGAGATCATGGTAAACCAGAATATGAGCGATGCTAATTGTGGCTTTCTTATCACAAAATAGCTGTAGAAGAGCAAAAATCGGCAATATAATTCGCGGATCATGATGCATAAAAAGAGCAGTTCACATATTCCCAAGAACATGGAACGAAACTCAACTTCTGCACTGCTCCAGGCAACCGACTGTTTCTAGCTTTTTCAATTCACAAAGTTTTCCCATGCAACCCCTAAAACCTAAACCCGAGATAGATCGTCAATCACGAGCGGGCCCAACCCAATCAGTGTCAGTATAAAGGCAATAGAATGAGAAAAGTGGCGAGAATAACAAACTTGAGCCTAATGTGCCTGTTAAGTACTGGAGGATCCAGTGGAGAACTGTGAGATGGTGTCATATGGGTCATGCATTAAATGGCTTATAAAACCTACCGTGTGGTAAATATCAGGAAGCATATGGGTGAGAAAAATGAGTTTCCCCACAAGGCACTAGTAGTGTCTTGTTCAAAGAAACAACATCGTGAACATCAACCAATTTCTCATTGGGGTCCATTGGAACAGTCACTAGTTTGCATACAAGAGTTGTGATCGAGAATATCCTTAACAAAAAATCCCCTAATACAAAATTAAAAAAAATCAAGACTATTGTCAGCCCGAAAAACTTGAATTGATGTTTTGAATTGGGTCAAAAATGAAAGAATGAAAATATTTGAAAGTGGCAGCAACTTCAGATTTGTCTTTTAAGATACAGTTTTATGTCATTCGAGTGTGACCATCAATCAAGGTAAAAAACCATCGTTTATTGGTGTAGCTATGCATTCGAGAGATTCCCCACAAGTCACTATGAATTAGTAAAAAAGGTGCAAAAGGGGTATGAGAATGTGATGGATGTGGAACTCGATGATGTTTACCTAACTAACAAATCTCAAATTTAAAACTAGAAAGATAATAATTAGTAAACATCAAAGAATACCATTGTTTTAAATATTGAAAAGTGGGGTGACCCGAATGACAATGTAAAAGCATAATAGAACATTCAGTGAATTGGGACAGACAACAACTATAGATTGAGTAACCTCGTCAACTATGCTTTTTCCTTGGAAAAAAAGGATTGGCTACCCGTTCAGCAATTTAAATCATCCTCCCCGAAAGATGATCCTGAAAGACACAAACATCATGAGATAAATGAGCAACACACTCAAGGTCATATGTTAACTTACTAATTGACAAGAGGTTACACTTTAATGAAGGCACAAGAAGCACAGATTCTAAAATCAGGTTTGTTGTTAGAACAACAGATACTTTACCTGCAATGGAACTACGAGAGCCGACAACAATTTTAGTGGTATCTCTCCCAGAGCACGGAGAATATGACGAGAAAGCTGGAGAACATCCGGTCATAAGGTCTGTGGTACATGAATCAATAATCCATAGATTAGAAGTAAAAACAGTGAGTGTCATCGAAATATTACCTTGACAAACATGGGAGATAGATGGGCCAGAAGAGAATATAGATTCAAGTAGTTTGATCAAGCGCTCCATTTGACTCTTAATGGAGTCAGGAGATTTTGGGATGTTCTGAGTGGGAATTGTTGTACTGTCGCGGCTTTTAACGGAGGATATGGTTGAAGGTTTATTTGTCAGTTTCCTGTGAAGCTTCTAACACTTGTCACGGGTATGATTGGGTTTGTGACAAGTAATCACAATTGGAGTGATTTGCCCGTGATGACGTGGAGGAGGGTCTGGCACGATTAGAGACCAAGGCAGACAGTACAACTGAAGGAGTGGCAGAGCTGAGCATGACAAGTCTCTGGCTTTCTTCTTGGCGCACCTCATTGAATGCAACACAAGTTGAAAGAAGGGAATCCCGACCAATAATATGACCCCAGACTTCGTCGTGATTTTTTATTAGACCAGCCAAGAATTGGTACACACGATCTTTTTCCACAATTTTCGGGAAAAAAGAAAAATCAATCAGAGAATCCTATGTGTAGTTGTAGTAGAGATCACATTCCATCGATAAGGTCACCAGGTTATTGTAATACTGGGTCACAGTCCTTGATCCTTTTTTTCCTTGCGGGTCTTCTTGAAAAACTTATAATGTTGGCATGAGTATTCTACATCCGAGTAGGTATCCTAAACTGCCATCTATAGTGCACTTGCAGAAGGAAGATTCAGATACAAACGACCAATCATAGTCTCCATGGAATTGATCAACCAAGACATGACTATGGAATTCTTAACTTCCCACGTTCTATACACCAGGTCAGTTTCTGGGGGTTCACGAATCATCCCTGTGAGATAGCCGAACTTCCCGCTTTCTTTGACGAACAATGACATGCCTTGGGACCATTGGAGAAAAATAGAGCAATTAAGTTTAAGGTAGTGATTAATAATATCACGTGGCTTTTTGGGTCTCCGGTCTGCAGAGGAATTGTTAATCCTCCAGTGGACTCAAGTACACCGTCGGAGGGAAGTCAGTGGTGAAGAGTTCTCCATTATTCCGACTGAGCCAAAGGAAGGTTCAAAAATCAGCTATGATGGGCCTAGATATGGCCTCAAGGAGTTCCGACAACCCAGGAGGGAGACCAGGTAGGTTGGAGGAAGGTCCAAAAGCTGGAAGGTTCTTCTCGAGGAAGATCAGGTTGCCTGGAGAGAACTACGGCCGTCTGGAAGTAGATCCAAAGGCTGTGGGGAGATCCGGCTGGCTGAAGGGAGATCCGGTGGAGGCCAGCTATAGGTGGCCAGTGGTGGAATCCATGCAGGGAAAGGCCTGCAGGTGGCCGGAGGCAAGGAAGAGTCCTGGCGGCATCTAGAGTTAAAACAATGGCTCTGATACTATGTTAGATTTGAGAATGGTGAGGAATAATCTTATTGAACAGTAAAATAGGTATAAATACATGATACAAGGGTATAGGAAAGGAAAGATATAATACTCAAATCTTTCCTAATAACACTCAAAAGATAAAAAGAGAAGGCATAAACTAAGAAATATATATATATAAAGAAACAACAGTAAAGGTAACATAATAAAAAGAAAATTCTTCTAATAAATGTTCTGCTATCTTCTAATAATTAGTATTGATAATAAAAAAACACAAGATTGAATACTATGGAATTGAATTGGTGTCACGTAAAGACAAAATGGCATGTGACAGNTCTCCTAGTTAAGGCTGATGATAATGATGAACAAAATAAATTTCAACAAATTTGTAAGGCACTCATACACGTTGAAGAAATCATAAATATCAAGAAGATATACATCAGATAGGAGAATCGAAGTTAAAATATTTTAAAAATTTTTTGATACCGGAGCTAGTTCGGAAATCAACGGAAACGTAAAGCAAACTTTTTTAGGGTAGAAATAAGGCTACAACATGACACAAATGGAAAGAACAATACAATGACACTACGCTCCGGTTAAGGCAGGACGAGAGGACCCGGGGCGGTGGTGACATCGACGAAATATGACTGAAACTGGGAAGGGTTGGAGGCAGTGTGATAGGTTAGAAAAAGGGATTTGGAAGGAGGGACGGTGGCTGATTTGATAGTTGGAGAAGTGGGGCAACAAAGAAAGTGGTAGGAAAGGCAAGGAAAGTGTTGGGTGCTGGTGAGGGTAACCCGTACAAAAAGGAGGGTTGCCTTGAGTGGCCGCCAGAATGCAGGTTTGTGCCTGGAGGGCTGGATAGCAAGGTCCAGAGGTTGGGGCAAGGAGTACAGGGTGCTCATAGGTGGATGGGAAGGCTGGAAGTGAACGATGGCGTGGGGAGGATGTTTTGGGGGTGGCCAGCAGCTAGGGAGAAGGGAACAAGAGAATTGGAGAAGGGGATTAAGAAAGATACAACACCACCTCGGACTAGGATACAACTGGAGCACCACCTCCTCAGGTACAGCCCTAGAACAGGAAGAACAGCTCCATAAAGGAACCTAAAATCAACACACAGCAAAACTAAACACTAACTTCAAGAAATCAATGGAAATAAGACTCTCACAGAAAACAAAATACAAAAGAAAAGAGTAGAAGGGCGGGTAGCGGTCTCGCCCGTATGAATCCCACTCGATCCCGCAATGCTTGAACTTGTCTTCCTCAACAGCGCATGTCTGGACCGGTCCCTTATGCCAGTCGGTTCAGTCGGCTGGCTATTTCCCACACCTACGCGGGTTGAAGCCCGCACCCGCATCACTTTTTTAAAGTGAAAAAAGAATTATCAACATAAAAATGTAATTGCAAATGAAGAAGAGATTTATAAATTATATATTATTATTATTTCAAAATATTTTACAATGTTCAACTTTATAAGAGCTTTCTCTATATAAGGGGAACTTGACTTACATCTAAGAATTATGGTGAATTAGTGCATTTGGGTTTACTTAACCCTAGCCACTGGTTATTTCACTTCTCCGCATTTCTCTATATTTGCAATAGTTTAGTGTCAAAACCATGTCAATCCTTTCACACTCATTTGTTATTTACACCAACTCTTAATCCTCGTTATGCACTCACAAATTTGTTGACAACCGCCAATCATAACTCTTTGTGCACCTCTACTCATTGCAACCATGGCCACTCTTATCCTACCGATTCACTCTAGCTACCCAAAATGGCAAAATCATAAACAACCATCTAATAATTCTCTCTTCCGTCTCACACATCATCTACTTTCCCCACCTTGCACAACTTATTTCGTACATTCCACATTCCTTGAACTCAGCACAAGGTCTTCCACATTGTCGCTCACTAGTTGATATCACTGGCCGCTCTCCAATGGGGCTTGCCACACTATCATGGGACCCTATCACATAGCCCACCAATTCCAGCATAACAGCAACCATTCCTTACCAAACTGACCATTATGCTAATCCCTGCTCATGCCTAGCTAATGTATTCTCACACAAATAGGGCCATATCTTAACAACATATATTCTAAAATAGCCATGACTACAGAGGCCTCTGTCGTTTTAGCACCCCTCAATAAAGATTGTCCTCTCCACACTTTTGAAACCACTCTATGGTATATCTCCTCCACCTAAAAATAACTGATTTTCTTTGCTTGCATTGAGTTCAGCTGCACATGCCACCCTTTGTTAATCTGAAATTACGAACGCCATCACAAGTTGCGACAACACATTGTCTCATTTGTATACCACAGTGTCAAGCGACATGCTTTTTTAATTAAACATGTGCATGCATCTGTATCCTGCCCATGCAAGTCCTATATATTCCACTTGCTCCTCTTGGTTCGCTCATTGAAACCCATTTCATTTAAATTGTCTCTCAATTCATAGTGGTTGCAAAAAATTAACTATCACCAACATGAATCTAATAATCTCTTCAAATTCTTTTCGTGGCTTATTATGACTATGATGATTATGTCGAACAATGACAAGGTTTTGTCCGAAAGATTAATATCAACGACATGATTATGATGGCTACTAAGATAATATATTTGCACAGTCATCTCATCATAGTTCACATAATCAATATCATCAGTCTGGACATATATCTCATGAATATTACTCCTTTAATAATATTAAATATAATAACCATCAATCTAAGTATACCTATATTTGTTGTGAGAACCACACTCCATCTATCATGTACAGTCTTATAATTCACTAAAATGAGATTCACATATTCACCAATAAATCCTATAACTCCAATCTTCGTAGCAAAACTCTAACAAGAAGGCTAAAACCTCAAAGAATTAAAATAAGAGTTTAGCCAATTCATGGCATTTAGAACAAAATCCTAGGTCAAAAGCCAAGCACCATGGCCTTTGCATTCTTTTCAGAATTATATAGGACCATATGAGAATGCATATAAAAATTATATAGGACCATATGAGGATGCATATAAATATAAACTTGATTTTGTAGATCTTGTCTTGAGATAGATGATAATGATGAACCCGCAATTGCTCAAGTGAATTAAGATTCTCAATTACCTTAATCCTAATCCCAAGTCTTCTATAGTGATTGCCATTGAACAAGAGTCTACACCACTTACAAATTTTGTCGCTACTCCTAATCCACCTTGGAGATCCCACAGGATGATCCTCGGTTAGAATTATTGCTTCCATTTCAGTATCAAGTTTTTACAACGAGACCATACTTCCACTTATAGCATGAAAGCGCTACCAAAATATCATATCACGCTACTAATACACATGCTCTAGCGATGTTGCACTAGAAACCTACCCTGCAGATGAATAGAATGGCATGATAAAAAGATCTTCATTTCAAATTAAATACAGATTAGTAAGAATAGATAAAAAGCCAAAAGTACACCTAAGAAGACACAAAACATAAGATATAAACAAATCCATATATTGTATGCACAATGACAAAATTATCACATAACGCATTGGTGTTGTTAACTACCTTCATTTGAAGTGGCGGCTGACGATTCCACAGAATTGGCAAATGCAACCTGTGTAAACAAATAATTAACCTTTACAAAAAATACAAAAAGAATCAGCTAGTACATAGTTAGCATTTCATTGAAGAATAATAGAATGTAAGCAAAATAAGCTGTTTAAATATCATAATTGGTACAGAAGTAAAATCAGTGAAATAAAACCAACAAATATGAGATAAAACATATACCAAAGAGATTATAATGATCACATGTAAAAAAAAAAATTAATAATAATAATAAAATAATCACTTTAAGCATTCACATGCTGCTGTCGAGTATTTCAGTGTAATAATCCACCTACAACAAAATAATGGTTTAAGGGAAAATATGTAAATTGATCATGACACTTGATCTTCACCAGAAGTCAAAAACATAGGGATGAAGGGAGAAAGGATTGGAATATGAAGAAGCAGGATAGGAGGATAGGGTCCGGTCAGTGACTAGAAGGGCATTACAGGAGAAGAAAAGAAGAGATTTCAGCAACCTTATAATTATCCCAAAAGGGTATCTTGGCATCTGTGCCAGCGAGTGCCACAGTTCCATAATTTGCTTAGACACAGATCTCAGATTTGGTGTAGATCTCAAATTGCCACCACACTGATCATGGGTAGCCAAAGGAATAAGAAAATGGAAGCCAAAAACAATAGGAAATAAAAAATTTTGAGGATAGCACTGTTTTCTGCACATCCATCAGAGTACATGACAATCCCTTCTAGCGTCTGATCCAACTTTTCAATGTAGAATCCCCTTGCTTCATAAAATGACATGAGAAGATACAAGACAATCATAGTTAAAAAGCAAAAAGCCATCATTAGAAGAGAGATTATAAATGAAGTAAATATCCTTGTGATAGACCTTATTCTTGGTTTCTAGGTCATAGCTAACTTGCAAATTAGGTTTGACTAAGACTAAGGGAGATCATAATCTCAGAAGGATGGACAACATTATCAAAATTAGTTGCTAGAATCATTAAAGAACCTCATGAATGTGACGAATGAAATCATCAACAACGCCAATAACCTTATCCTAGCCAACATAATAGAATGTAAACCTTAAGCCGTGGACCTTCTATGCAAGGGCAACACTGATCAAAAGCTCCATATAACATAATTCCTCATGTCATCCTTCCACCACATAATAACCCACAAGGAACCAAAGCAACACTTATGATAAGCAACATCACATATAATAAAAATGAGAGGGAATGCATGATAATAGAGTTAACCCAAACCACAATAGAAAATGCCAATATTATTAGTGGAAGCAAATAGGTGGTTATAATCAAACACGCCTGAAAGAGAAATTATAATAAACACGACACAAACTCACACTAGGGCTCGATCAATGGGTGATGGTGGTCAGCTGGGTTATCAGAGAGCGGGGTTAGGTGGCAAAAATTTGTTGAGGGTGGTTGGGACAGTAAAAGTATGGTTTGTAATCGCGTTAGCGGTGAAGCGGAAGGTTGGGACAACGATGGCAAGTGGGGTGACATTCGAAGGAGCAAGGCGTTGTGGGAAAAGTTGAGACAGCCAAAGGACAGCAGGTCCAGATGAGGACAACGAAAAGGTAAAGTAGGAGACTACAGGACAACAAGGGGCAATTGTATGGGGCGATGGCAGCAATCAAGAAGGCCGGAATGGAATGATTGAAGTGAAAAACAACACACAAGTGTTGTTCGGGGAGGTTCTAGCAATGGAAGATGGCCAGAAGCGTTGTGGGAAAGATGCGGAAGGGAATACAGAAGATAATCACCACCTTGGGAAAGACATACAGCTGGAGCTCCACACATCTCTTGGATACAACACTCAATAGACAATAAAGGACACCAACAGCTGTCCTAACAAAACACACAAAAAACTAAACCTAGAACACAAAAAAGTAAATATAAAATAAGATGATAGCGAGAAGTGGCCCAAGAGGGCCGACCGAATCCACAACAACGAAAAAACCTGGATCGATTTGGTCAAGGCATGAAAACGAATGCCCTCCTGGTTGTGGGACTGTAGCAGATCTTGAAAACATGCACGGTATTGTAGCAATTTGTGGCACTATAGAAATGTAACATAAAGGGGGGTCTCTTAGATGCTTCTACATCTCACGACCCAGCCCGAGGCCTGAAATTAACTAAGACGGGAATGGATGATTAGACAATGGAAATTAAATTTTCTATATTCATCTAAAATTTAACAGATGAAAGGGTCACTAATCAAATTAAAATAAAGCAGTATATTTAAGTTTATCATGTTACTGGTTGTCTACGACTTGTATAAACGTTGTTTCTGTCATTCATTTTTCAATTAACTAAATCAACTTAAAAAGTTTGATTAAAAATAACAGTGAACTCATACTCATAGACTACAATAATACAAGGAAAAAAATAATATGCATGTCAGTTAAGCTTTTAATAAATCGATATAAATATTCTAGATGTTATTTTAATGAATTTTACAATATCTATACAACTGTTACATGAACACCGTCTAAAAATTATATTCATTAAGATACTTCAATATCAATATTTTTCTATTTACGTACCTTAGTGTTTCTCCACTAATACCATAAATGAGTGACTCCATCATAATCAATCATGCACATACAAATCTTAATTGCATAGCAGTCAATATTCTTATACAAGATTCAATATCTACGATAACTTAAACAAACCTGAAGATTCAATATCTACGATAAATAAAACAAACCTGAGCACATAAGTCATTTTTGCAATATGAACAAAATTCAATAAAACATTAAATTATGCGTATTTAGTACTGTAACAACAACAACTAATGCATTTAATCGAGAAGAAACTAAATATTATTATTGTAAAAGAATATGACTACTCACCTTGACGATAGACGATCTAATTGTTCTTGTATTACTTCTATCAAATTATCACCTATAAAATATAAAATATTCATATATCACTTAATTATTTTTTTGATTAATTATAAATAATTATTGTATTACATTATTTAAAATTAATATTACAATACTTTAAGTAAAATTATTGTAGTCAAAATTAGTATTAAATATTACTAATTTATACATTTAAAATTAAAACCCTAACCTCTGAATAAAATTTATAATAAACTTATATAATATGTATATGTTACTTATTAAATAACATAATAAACTTACCTTTATCCTCGGTCCAGCCCTAACCTGTAGCCACATGAGACCTGTTACTTCTGCGAGTTCTGATTCACAGGCTTTGGCTCCCTCCCGCACGAACTCAACTTTTTGCCTCTATATGCAGTGTCCACTTCTTCTTTCATTATCACCTCCTCCTCCTCCTTCGGCTTAGGGCTCCAAGAACATGCAGCCAAAGCTTTGGCACCCTCCTAAATCGCAGGTTTTGGCTCCCTCCCGCACGAACTCAACTTGTCGCCTCTATATGCAGTGTCCACTTCTCCTTCAGCTTAGGGCTCCAAGCACATGCAGCCAAAGCTTTGGCACCCTCTTACATCGTCTTCTCCTTCGCATATAGCGCCACGAAGCAAAGAAAAATGATGATCCTCTTCTTCTCTCGAGCATAGTACATGACATCGTATCCTCAGGTACACGCAATGCCTACTCCTTCCTTTGTTCTATGATCGCACACACTAGAGCCCTCCCCTCTCGCGTCGATTTAAAAGATGAACTTGTTTGTTTGGCTTCCAACCTCCTTGTTTCCTCTCCCCTCTATTTGGTTGCCCGACTCCTGTTTTCCACTTCTACAATTCTTCGTTTGTTCTCCTCCTGAGTAACTGAAACAGTACTGTTACAATCTTTCTCACTTACAAAAATTCGTCCTCGAAATTTTAAAACATAACACAAGTCACATCTCATTAATCATGTCAAATTTAGCCATCCATAAATTTCATGATAAAAACTAGGGGTCATTCATTAAGATAAAAAAGCAATCACTAAAGACTCTACAAAGCGACTCAACTATACTTTGGATAACAGAACTGAAGCAAGAAAGTATGCTAGGAAAAATATCTTGTATATATATACATACATATATATAAATGTGTGTGTGTGAGCGCTTGTGCGCGCACCGCGTACTCAGATCAGTTGGTCAGACATTTGTTTTTCAGTAAGTCTCCTATGATCTGGGGTTCGATTCCGCCCGAGTGTAGGATGTGGTACTCGAATTCTTAGGCGCATGAGGGATGGTCAAGGCTCGTATAATAGCCTTTGACCATTCCTTTTATAAAATTATATATTTATATGGCTTCGTTGCTCTCGCTCTCGTTCAGCTAGGTTCGCCTAGGGCGAACCCTGGTTTCTCTGATTCACTGCATCTTCATCGATTTCGTCTTTCCTCGTCTTTGTCTTCATCGCATGCTCGCCATCGCGTCGCAGCGGCTCGTTATATTTCGTGATTCAACGGCTCTCACGTGAAGGCGTCGGGCTCGGGTGCGACATTTGAAGGACGTCTGGGCACGAACTTCTTCTGCAGCTCGTTCTTTCGTCATCCCGAGAAGCGCGGGCTCGTTCTTCGTCATTATGAAATCCTCATTATGGAAGAGGTTCACTCCATTCCTTCAATCTAGCAAGTCATTGTTGTGCCTAAGAGTGACTTATTCGGATTGCCTCCTATTGAAGATGGCAAGCCACTGTTGTAGCTGGCAGGTTTCTCACAGCATATCCTTCTTAGAAATTCCTTCACCTCCTTGTAAATTTCTCATAAATGACATTGTGTCATTTCCCCTCAATCAGACTTCTGGCGATTATCACCTTGGCAGCATGAATAGCTTTTGTGTGTGGGTAAGTGGAAAGAGGTGTGCAAGGGTGTGATGTAGGGTGAGAAATAATAATTTTAGGTGGAGAGAGGGTAGGGCACAGTGGATGTCCTAAACATTAAGATAGGATTAGGATTAGGCTAACTTTGATACCAAATGATATCGAAGTTAACCCAAATCATAATAAGAAAAATAAATATTATTACGGAAAGTAAAGAAATGATTATTATCAAACACACTTTTACAATAAACACAACAAAAACTCACACTAAGGCTCGATTAATGGATGGCTGAGATCAAAAATGTGGTCGAGCAAGGGTAGGAGGCCGAAATGGGTTGGGGTAGTTGGGATAATAAAGGGAAGGGATAGAATCACATTGGCAGTGAAGCGTAGAGCTGGGACAGCAATGCAGAAAGTGGGGTCGCAAGAAGAGCGGCGAGGGGCGGTGCGAAAGGCTGGAACAACCAAGAGATAGTAGGAAAACAAGTTTGTTGTTTCTGAATGATGGCAACATAAAGCAAAACGGGGGACTGCAGGACAGCAAGGGGGTTGTCTGGGGTGATGGTAGCGAGCAAGAAGGCTAGAATAGGAAGGGATCGGTGAAAAACAACACACGATTGTTGTTCGGGGCGTTGCAACAATGGAGGATGGGCAGAAGTGTCGTGGGAAAGATGCGAAAGAAGATAGGAAAGATAAGCACCAACTTTGGAGATAGATATAGCTGGAGCGCCACCTAATCCCTTGGATACAACCCTCAAAGAGAGAAAAACTAAAGCCGACGGTTGTCCTAACAAAAGACACGAAAGATTAAACCTAGAACATTAGAAAAGCAAATATATAATAAAAGAATAACAAGGAGTGGCCCAAAAAAGCTGACCGACTCCACAACAATAAGAAAACCTAGACTGATTCAGTGCAGGCATGAAAATGGGCGCCAGCTAAGTCGTGGAATTGTAGCAATTCGCGGAAACATGCATGGTGTTGTAGCAATTCACGGTACAATAGCAGTGCCATGGAAAGGGGGGCAACCAAACGTTTCCGCATCAAGCATGTAATGGTTTCAATGAGAATAAAATAATCCAAATCTAAAGCATGTTGACCAGTGCCCTAGTAAAAAGATAATTGAACTTAAAGACAACTAAGAGGCTGTTTAGGATCATTTTTGTTTTTCTTTTATATTTTATATTTATTTTTATTTTATTTTTTTAATTTTTTGACTTGAAACAAAAAATGTTTGACTATTTGATTAACGTATAGTTGTTTATAAAAACACTCAAAATACCTAAAAGCTATTTTGAATATTTTCAAAAACATGTTTATTTGTTATTAGAAATAAAAAATAAAAAATATAAAAGTTGCATCAAACAAACATATTTAACAAAAAAATTAAAATAAAAAACTAAAATAAAAAACAAAATTGATCCCAAACAAGCCCCAAGCGAATCTAATCAAGTTCCAACTCGCTCAAGTAGAAGTGGCATGGCTATCCACCTGAATTTCCACATATGTTCTTTATGCTAACAAAAACTTCATAAGCAATGTAGCATTTGCACGTCAATTACAAACTTGATGCATGTATTGACTTAAGATATAATCCTACTCATCAACATCACTGGCCCTATCCCAATCATTTCAGATGGGCAAAAACTCATTGACCTGAGGTACAATAGACCGGAGACTACCTAGCCTAATGTATTTTCCAACAATGCCAACTTAGGCATGGCTGACTTTGCACTAAACCTGCAGAGAATGTTAACAAAGATTGAACATTAAATTTTGACTAAAAATTAATAAATAAAAATTATAAAAGTTGTCAAACCTCAGGATTGAGTGTACTGACATCATTTTCGTGAGAGTTTTTGTTGTGCACTTTCAGTCCGAGCTTTGCATTTTCTGCTTCTCTTAGAATCTTTAATCAAATCACAACAAAATCATGCAATAAGCCAAACACAGGTCAAACCATAATAGTTTGCGAAAACAGTGTAGAGACAAATAAGATGGGTAAGAAAAACCTGGCGTGGAGTTTGCAGCGTTGAACGAAGCTCCTCGGAACACAGGTCATACACATCCAATTCTAATGGATAATCTACTTTCTGAAAGTAAGAGAAATACTCATCATAACTGGCAATCTTGTTTTTACTGAAGCTTATCATTCAATGCTTCTCTCGTAAAGGTTGCTTGAATTCAATTTGCAGTTCAGAATTCTATAAACAAGTGAAGCAGCCCAATAATGACTGGCAATCTTGTTTTTACTGAAAAGCTTATCATTCAATGCTTCTCTCGTAAAGGTTGCTTGAATTCAATTTGCAGTTCAGAATTCTATAAACAAGTGAAGCAGCCCAATAATGAGAACATATACACAACTACAAACTAACCCGCAATATCTTTGCCTTCTGATTTGTTTCCCTTTTCCAAAAAAAACGAACAAACTGAACAGTCAAATACCTGAAAATAAAAGTCAACTAGTTTCAGTATGACAAATTCACATGACACAATGGAGAAAAGTTGTTCTTGCCTCGGCAAATTACTGATACATGATTCTTTTGTAAAAATGGCACTGCGTCCAAGCACAGGGGAAGCCTTCTCTAATTCTGATTTGAGGCCCTGTTTGAAGTAAATCAACAGAAAGCTAAACAATGAGGATACAACATATTAAAAAAAGGGAAGTTTAAAAGCTCATAAAGATGAAAAAAATGGCACAGCGCCCAAGCACAGTCTAAAAGCCTTCTCCAATTCTGGTTTGTCCGTTCATGGTTGAATGCTATTTTTTATCAACATCTTTGATCTCTTGCTTTTAGTTTTGATTTGTCAAAATTTGGTGCCAAGCGCCAAGGAGAATTGGAGAATATGACCACAAGTAATGGAATGGACATTAAGAAAACAAAAAATGCAGTGTGAAGAACCTAATTTTCCCACACACATTAAGTAAGAATCAATGTAAAGTTTGGCTAGTGTATGTTGTACAGTAATCCCAAGTCTCTAAATAACCTAAAAATCTTGATCCATACAACCTAGAAAATCATTGTCAATTCTCTTTCAGTTTCATCTATATGAAAAAATTGGGAAAAAGAAATGAAAATAGTCACATCAACTTCAAACTCTCATTTCTTATTCACTCTGGTATGGTTAATTAATAATCAATAGACGAGCGCATACAAAACAAGTCCGGTGTAGAATATAAATATATAAACCGAACAAAAGAAAAACCCTAGGAGTGTGGAGAACAAAATAGAATGGGAGCTGATGGCAATCACCATAAAGTAACACATAGTATGTACTAAAACACAGTTAATCACCATCATTGAATAACAGTAATCTGCAAAAAAATTTAAAGTAGCCAAAAGGAAAACATCATTCTACATTAAATGAACTAACTATGATGACCTGAAGGATAAATGCAAGCAAGTGCACTTACACGCTTGAGCCCCTCATGCAAGTGATTGACTTCCTGTGAGATGTGGCATTTCAGTCCATACACAGATTCTGTTTCGGAACTTTCTTCCCCGCTTTCAATACAACGGATCCTAGCAAAAAAAACATAAAAGAAAATAAAAATAATAAAAAGAAAAATAGAACGGAAAATAACTTCAAGGGCAGCAACACAAAAACATGAAATCAAATTTCAATAACACATAGAGTATGCCAAAGCAAGCAAATGGTGAATCACAAGCTTATGTAAGCCAATACTTATAGTGGTTATAAAGAAGCTTTAAGGGCAAGAACGTATATGAAATCAAATTTCAATCAACCATTGAGCCAAAATAAACAATTTGGAAGCACCAGGTTACGCAATACATTACTTCCAACGCTTACAAACATGCTTCATATACATAAGATGGCACATGAAAACTCCATTACTAAGAACTTTAGAGTACAACTATCCCTAGATGCACTGCATTTGAGCAAGCACTGTAGTGTGCATACCTGCTAACAAGATCAATCCCAAAAAGAGTCTTCACAACAGCAGATATTTCACTACATAAACAAGAAAAAATTACATGAGATAGCAACCAAGTTAAATCAACAAATGAAGTCAGCTGAACAAAAAATAAAAAATTCAATCAAATAAATAAATAAATACTACCAGTTGACATGGAACAAAAAAGAGAATGTTGAAAAAATGCCAATAAAAGCTCAAAAGACAACCTAAATTAAACAAACCAATCAGGTAGATATTTGTGCTTCTTACTCCAATTAGATTATGCTGGAAAAATTAAAAAATATTTCAATTGTTGCAGAGTTTCCTAAGTGTTTCTGAAAAATTGTTGGGTAAGTCGCCTGAAAAAGAGGTTAATTTTGGAATCGATCTGCAACTAGGGATGTCCACGTTATATAAATAGTCTTATAGAATGGTTTCAAATGGACTATAGGAATTAAAATGTCAATTACAAAATTGATGAAAAAATGATTCATCGAACCAAGAAAATCACCACAAAGTTACCTGCACTTTTCTGTCAAGAAGAATGACAAAACTCATTTTTTTTTGTCAAGAAGGATGACAAATCTATGCGATCGTGCATTAAAAATAAGAAACTGAATAAGATAACAATTAAGATTTAATATCTACTACCGATGAAAGAATTCTCATAGATAGTGATTTCATTGTCCAGATTGATGATAAAGATATCCATTTTGAATGAAAAAAAGTGGAACACAATTTTTAAGAATTGAAAAAGTATCCAACAACTGTACCAATATTAGTTATTCCATCAGAAATAGAAGGATTCCAGCTTTACAGTGACATATTATTGAAAGGTTTGTAATGTATTTTAATGTAGAATAGAAGAATGGTGATTACATATATATCTAGACAGCTAAAGCATTACAAGAGGAATTATCTGGCATAATCTAAAATTGACAGCTATTATTTTTGCATTAAAAATCAAAAGGCAGTATTTCTATAGAGTAAAATGTGAAATTTTCAAGAATCATTAGATTTTGAAATATATAATCACACAAAAAGAGGCGTACTTGAAGCTAAAAAGATGACTTGAGCTTATTAAATACTATGACTTGGATATACAATATCGTCTTAGCGAAACAAATGTGATAGTTAATGCTTGGAGTACCCCAAATTGGATAATTACGCAATAGCATGAATTAACTAAAGAAAAAAATGTCTAGCAGTCAAAGATCAGAGAGGATTTGATAAAATTGGGTATTCAAATCAAATGACAATGTTCATAACATTGGATGATAGAATTCAAACAACTAAAAGTTAGTAATGACTATCAGAAATTGGTTGTTCAAATTAAATCAGAAAAAAGTAAGAATGTTACTATAGGTAAAAGTGTTGTCGCACAAAAACTATAATTCTGGGTGCCTGTTGATTTAGATTTGACAAAAAAAATTACATAAAACTTACCATTCAGAGTATATCATTCATCAAAGTAACACCATAACACCAAGATGTACAAATACTTAAAACTAATGTTTGAATGGCCAGATATGAAAAACATTGTTGAGTATGTGTCACATATGTCCAGCTTGTCTGATTAAAAGATGGTCAATATAGATCTAGTGAATTGTTGAAGTTATTATTCAAATTGGAGTGAAAATGGAAAGAAATTGTCATTAATTTTATTATAGAATTTCACAGATCTACTAGACAAGATCACAATGGCATTTAAATAATTTTGGCAGATTCATTAAGTCAACTCATTTCTTATCAATCAAGAAGTTAACAAATTAGCAAATTTATATATCCAAAAAAATTGTCAAACTACATGGCGTTCCAAAAGTAATTATTTATGAAAGAGAGAGAAGATTCCTTCCAAGTTTACGTAAAGACATTCATAAAGGTTTGGGTAGACAACTGCATCTTAGTATTGCATTTAACTCATAAACTAATGGGCAATAAAAATGATAATTCAGACACTAGGTCAGCTGTGATTATGTGTTTTAGATTTTGGAGGAAAATAAGCGGATCACATCCCAACCGTCGAGTTTGCATGCAATAACGACAACCAACCCAATATAAAAAAAGCTTTTATGTTAAGAAATGCATGGTAGAAAGTGTAGAACTTCATTAGACTGAGTTGACGTATAAGAAAGACAATAGTTGAGTCCAAAGTTAGTTAATGAAACAACAGGGAAAAATTTTTTATTAAAGAAAACATATAATAAAAACTACTCAGGATTATCAAAAAAAAATATTATGACCAGGCACAAAGTTGTGGAGTTCAATCATAAAGAATTTGTATTCTTAAAAGCCAAGCCAATGAAGGGTAAAGTTGGCCAAAGAATTAAGTTTTAGGTACATAAGATCATTTGAAATCATTGAGAATATTAGCAAAGCTACATTTAAGCTTGTTGATCTCATTTTTGGGTCAACTCTTTTTCTTGACTTATATACAATCTTATCGGGACATAGACGTCCCTCCAGTGTCACTAGATGACTAAATTGAACTAAGATAAGTTGTAGTTTGAACCCCGCTTGAAACAAAATTTAAACGAACCCTAATTTAATCTAAAATTAAAATCTAACTAAAAAGATAAAATTAACCAAACTATTAATCTAAAATTAAAATCTAACTAAAAAGAAAAAATTAACCAAACTATGACGAATCCAAACAAAACCAGTTTCAATTAAATCCCAAAATTGAATTAAAAATCAACTGTAAAAAATACAAACCTATATTATCGTTTTCTTTAAAGATTATCACATAACTTGAAACTTCATTCTCAAAATTATATGATATTTATTATCACATATGAAGACCATGTAAATAAGTTAGACAATTATATGACGCAATTTTTATTTAAAAATTTTACTGTAAGTTTTCATGCATAAATAGGCTCCTATACCCCAAAATTATTATTTTCTCCATTTTTGCTTAAACTTTTTACTGTGTTATAATGCAATAATAAATGATCCTACATAAAAATTTCTTAAAAAATTATTAAATGAATTATGCAAGTGTGTGTGGATTATCAAAACCTTTCAAATGAATCACTTCATTCCCAAATCAAACTTTGAGGGTTCATTAAGACTACATACTGCAATAATTTTGATAGAAATTTCAATAATAAAATAAATAATCATGATAAGTCATTTAAAATAGACTCAAAATCAAAACCAAACTTCAACCAAAGTAATTTTCAGCTAAAAATATTAACTTTAATCAATCAAAATAATTAAAACTTCCATTCAAAATCCACCAAAATATTTTCTCCTGGGATGGGGCCATAATTTGACTTCAAATATCATACCTTGATGTCGGCACAAAAAAGAGAAAGAGAGAGATTGTTTGGGGGGTCGCCCGTAAGAAGCTGTCGGCAGCCGGAATCGAAATCCCGTCACCCGCTTCGGAAGGACTTTTTAATTTACGTATATATATACATATAATTTTAGAAAAAAAATATGAAATCAAACTGACCTCATATTTTTCACAGTTTAAATGAAAGAGCGCTCTACCTCAAATCCTGTATCTATCCCGAGG
>JXCR01125644.1:7681-57789 GCA_002079205.1 Phalaenopsis hybrid cultivar | reverse complement strand
CATCATACAATTCTTATGCATTCACATATATAACACCAAATTTTAATATTTACGCTTATAACACACTATGGTGTCATAAATCTATTATTTTAATTTTTAAAATTTAGTGTTGGTGATATTTTTGATGTGATGTTAGAGATTTCTGTGTATGCATGTAAATATGAGTATTTAGATGTTAGATATGTAAATACATAAAAATTATGTGGTATGTATGTAAATGCCCCTAAAAATTTAAAGCATAGTTCTAATATATTTTTTTACAGCTTTTATTAGTCTTTTTTCATGGATCTATAGCTGTGGCATGTCACTTTACTGCAGCTATGTTGCGGCGATCGATAAACTAGTCTGTCTTGCCAAGTATCTTAAACAGTTTGTCCTTTTTGGTAATTTCTCTTAAAGATGCTGATTATCTTTTGGAGTGTCTTTTTGATTTTTCTGTCATATTAGGTCTTTTTGATTTTTCATGTATTTTTGGGAATTTCCGATTCTACCCTCGCTTACGTACGCTACGATAGTACTTGACTGGCTTCTTCCAGTTTTTCCTAGTAATCAAACAGTTTTGGGCTTGTTTATCATTTCTGTTATTTGTTTTTTGTTTGTATTTTAAAAGCGTATTTGGTAGTACATTTTTTTTAATGTATTTATATTTAAATTTAAAAAATAAATTAATTTATTTAAAAAACTACTCAAAACACTTAAAAAAANGGTCTGATGAAGCTAATCAATATAATTTCTTCCAGGCTAACAATTCCATAAACCAGAAGTATTTGCTGGTTTGAATTGTGCAGAATTATTTTAGGTGATGATGTTGATCAAAGATTGATCACTGGAGCCCGCAGGCACTTCTCCGAAATTTCCTGAACTTGGTAAATATTTCATGTGAAAGTGCTCTCTATTTTGTGCGGTGGTGTTACGAGAATAGAAGTTCAGCATGTCTTTTTGCTGCTTATACATCTTAAAAGCAGGCAAAATTTTGTGTAAGTTTAAATATCAATATATCCTCTCATCTTAACAGTAAAGCCTTTTATTGAGTTCAAATAGCACAATGAGATTTAGGAAAATTTCCATCATACAATTCTTATGCATTCACATATATAACACCAAATTTTGATATTTACGCTTATAACACACTATGGTGTCATAAATCTATTATTTTAATTTTTAAAATTTAGTGTTGGTGATATTTTTGATGTGATGTTAGAGATTTCAGTGTATGCATGTAAATACGAGTATTTAGATGTTAGATATGTAAATACATAAAAATTATGTGGTATGTATGTAGATGCCCCTAAAAATTTAAAGCATGGTTCTAATATTTTTTTTTTACAGCTTTTATTAATCTTTTTTCATGGATCTATAGCTGCNAATACATAAAAATTATGTGGTATGTATGTAGATGCCCCTAAAAATTTAAAGCATGGTTCTAATATTTTTTTTCACAGCTTTTATTAATCTTTTTTCATGGATCTATAGCTGTGGCATGTCACTTTACTGCAGCTCTGTTGTGGCGATCGATAAACTAGTCTGTCTCGCCAAGTATCTGAAACAGTGTCCTTTTTGGTAATTTCTCTTAAAGATGCTGATTATTTTTTTGAGGGTTTTTTTATTTTTCTGTCATATTAGGTCTTTTTGATTTTTCATGTATTTTTGGGAATTTCCGATTCTACCCTCGCCTAGGTACGCTACGATAGTACTTGACAGGCTTCTTCCAGTTTTTCCTAGTAATCAAACAGTTTTGGGCTTGTTTATCATTTCTGTTATTAGTTTTTTGTTTGTATTTTAAAAGCGTATTTGGCAGCACATTTTTTTTAATGTATTTATATTTAATTTTAAAAAATAAATTAATTTATTAAAAAAAAAAACTACTCAAAACACTTAAAAAATATTCTGAATATTTAGAAAAATTATGTTTTTATTATAATAATAATAATAAAAAAAACTATTAATTGATAACCAGAAGCCCTCAGTTCTTAATATTGCCTTGGTTTAGCTCGCAAGTAAAGAACAATGGAGCTGATAAATGTAGCAACAAATGGGGTACTTGAGCCACTTGGGTTCTTCTAAGGAGCACTGGAGCAGAAGATCATGCTTGCTTAACTTCCCAAGAGGCATTTCAACCAAACTATTTCTTCTGAGGCCCTCCTGTATCAATGAGATGGAGGATACCACAACAATCTCAACAAACGATGAATTGGCAAGCCAAGAAAATAATTGAATACGAACAGAACTATTTTTGCAACATTGTATCAGCGAAATGGTTTTCTCATCCTTTCTTTTCTTTTTCTATATTGACGACAAGAACAGGATGCCTTTTTGGAAGAAGCGCTTTAACTGCACTCATCGAAAAGAAGCATTCATTTACAACATGTACCTATTGGTTGTGAATTTAGCCTTTCGGAGGGCTTAAATTTGAGCATCAATGCTAATAAAGAGCAAGCATTAGTTCTTACTTTGATGATAATAAAAATGAATGAATCAAGTTGAAGGTGTAGAAAATCATTTGGTTCATCAGTAATTGTATTTCAATTGGCCTGTATTTTGATTCAATCTTATCTTGAGCTCTCTGTTTAGTGATGAGATTAATTTTGCACTATTTTGAATGTTGACAAGTTGAAATTAGGATAAGGACAGTAGGTTTATGAATTTGTGACTTCATTTTTGTAGGGGTTTCTTCATGTCACACATTTCTTATGTATTTGCATATCTAGTACTTAAGACCAAAAATCAGAGTAATAATAGCATTAATATAAAATTATATAAAATTTAATTTAATTTTTTTGCTTATGCTTTTTGTTTTTAGATTTATGTTGCAAACTAATGTGAAATAATGTTGATGGTCAGTCTGGGCCATCAATTTTAACTTAGGCTATTAAATTTTAGATTTTTAACTATGCTTTTATAATAATAATAAAAAAAATTAAAATTATTTGTTCTTTTAATCATATAATTTCAAATATGTTTATTGTTTATTGCTTATGAATTATGCATTATAAATAATTCATATCAATGAAATTTAGTTTGATCAAAGCAAAACTAAATTGGCTGAACTAAATTATTATTTGGATTTGTTGCCAAAAAAAAAAAAAAAAAACTTAACTGGTAGTATGTAACCATTAAGAGCTATATGTAACTGTTGGACTTGTAAAATTGGTTAAATCAAAGTATGATTTTTCATGCAAAGTCTTAGTTACAAAATGGTAAGATTTCATGAATTTAATTGTATTAATTTGGAGGTGATATAAATTTTAAATTTAATGAATGTATAATTCAAATAGCTATCTATTAAAGGTAGTTTTGTCATTTCAAGATCATCAAATTTGCTCAAATGACAGACAAAATAGAGCTTAGATTTTATTTAAAATTTTCTAAAATTATTTTAAGGGTTTTAAATACTTCAAATTTTTTGTTTTTTTTTGTTTCTAATAAGTATTTAAATTACGATACTATAAATAAGCATATAGTGACGACGAATTTGAAAAGTTCAAAATAACTTGAATTCATTTATTTTGATGAAAAATTGGCCTAATTTAGATATAATAAGTTGGGCTCATAATCATGTTCGAATCACACATATTGCCTTTTGAGTTCACCTTTCATTAAAAAAAAATGTGGGGTCCATAAATTGCCTTACACACTCTTCATTATTCCTTCACATGTAACAACCATCAACTTCACCAACACTTTCTCAGCTTGTTGATCTTTATACAATCGAAAGAATTAGACAAATGGATCGTAGTGAAATTGATTAAGTAGTATTGTTTATCATACACAATTTTAAAATCTAAACTTCATGAAATCCTTACAACCTATGCAGGAGACAAAATTGTAAGCTATTTGAAGCACTAGATGCATTAACTCAAAATGATAAAATTTCATTTCATTTGTATGATATTAAATTTCATGGATATTGTGAGTAAATCATGAGATGTGGTGTTGGTCCTAGTCGCTGCTATTTTCCAGTGACGTTAAAATTGAACATATGATCTTAATCTTGTTCAAACAATCCAATCACTGAATTTTTCGCCCATTAAATCTATTAAATTTGTAGCATCAAACAATTTTACATGTTGCATTTTGTTTACTGATAAGAGATTTCTTCATCATCAATATTTAGTACGAACATTTTGGTGCAATGTTTGGCCACTTGACTTAGCCATAGTTTGAGTACATTAACATGTTTTGTAGCATTCTATTTTTCCTTTATATTCAACACTTATTTTTGATGAAATTGTACTTTAAAGGAAGGTATTTTCATGTTTGTGTTGTAGGCATAAAAGATAGGAGATCTGGAGCAAATTGGACCGAAGTGGAGCAATGGAGCAATAGCAGGTCAGCGCCTACGCCCCAGCTTTTGGTGCCTTGGCGTCGCTCCATGGAGCCGCAGATGGGTGCCTAGGTGCCAATTGATGTTCAAAAAACAGATAACCCGGCGTCATGGCGCCACAAACTGGTGCCTATGTGCCAGTTATTTTCCCTACTTGCCAGAGAGGGTGGTGCCTAAGCACCACAGACTGGAACCTAGGCGCCACAACTAACCTGAGCAGTTTTTGTAGCAGTTGTGGACAAATTTGAAGGTTATGAATGGGGAGAAGCAGTTCTAACAAAGGAGGAACATTTGTGAAGTCAAATAAAAAAGTCTATGTGTGCAGGAAATGAGAGTTAAATGTGAGATTTTGTATTTTTCTGCATTTTCTTAGAGTGAATTGATAAGAAATTGTAAAGGATTGCTGTAAGCAGTGCAAGGAACACTTGTACATCATTTGGGGAGGAGTTTTCACTTCTTTTCTTAGGGAAAAAATAAGTGTTTCATTTCATATTGTCTTATATTAATTATAAACTCATTGTGTATGAATTTCCTTTATTATAAGATAATGGATTGTTGTGTTTTCTTCATGCATTTTGAGTAGTTTCTTTTTACCTTTCTCTTATGATGAAGTAGTAATATGTGTCAGATATGTGGACACATTTAGAATAAATTTTATTCATTATTGTGATGGTTTTTACTTCATGCTTCATTTACTTATCAATATGACCAATTTGTATGTTAAAATCTGTTGCGAATCCATAATGATTCGAGAGGGCTATGACTTTAACAACTAGTAGAAACCACATTGCACTATTGGGCAACAAAAAAATAGTCCATAGGGCAGTGCAAATAGATAGGGAGATAGGTTTTGATGGGGATAACTTGGAGTTTGTAGGGTGACAGACAAAAAAATATTCCTAGTTAAACTAAACTTCTTTATGCATTCGAAGGAAGGTAAATAAGAGTAATGCTCCTATTTGTCACTAATTACAATTTATATCCTAGGTGTTCAATTTCGACACAAATTACTTATTTCATTACAAGGGGATGAATTTTTCATAACTCGATCTTTCTTGACTTATTTAACTTCAGTAAAATTAACTTTAGGTAAATCATTAGGTTTAGTGATAATTTGGTAGAATTTTATAAGTACAATTTAAATTGTCTTTACTTCCAAGCTAAGGCTTATTATTGTAGGCTAGAATTTTTCTTAAGCCTTTAAAACAATAGCCTTCCCTGTGGGATTGATACACTGGACTCAAAAATCCGATACTACTTGACGTATGCTTGTGTTAAATAGTTAGTGCATAGTGTTGAATTGTAGAAAAACTTAAGTTCTAAAATTTATAATACATATTTTAGATTTAAAATCGTTCCTCCAAAAATAGTAAGTATCCGACAGGTTGGTCGTACATCTATGGAGCACTCCTAAGGTAGAGATTATTTGGTCATTTATTAATCAAGTGAAGATGGATTTGGTGTGTCCATTGTTAATAAGTCGAAAAATATCATGTTAAATTTAGATAATGATTAAATTTCATAAAAACAAATTTTGTTCTCATCATTTTGGCACACATGAATTTATAAAAATTCAAAATTCATAGAGAATTTCATTACTTTGATCACCATTTAGAACCTTCAATCAATCATTACTTATGTTTTGCATGTTTAAGTTTCTCCCATGTTTGATAGATTGCTTAGTTCTCCTTTGAAAATAATCATATAAATTTCCTTATTATGATCAATATCCTCCTTTGCCATTCACCCATAACATCCAACATCCATCAACAAATGTCCCTGAGGTGTATAAAATTTTGTTATATATTCTACTTATTTTTCATAACCTTTATTTATCATTTTTATCCTTTTTGGGGGCATATGTAGTGTCATCTGTAGTATATAAAAAAAATTCAGGACTTGAAGCACTTAAAGGACAAAATAGGCTAAATCAATAGGCAAGTGCCCGACAATCATGTCTAACGGCTCAGTGGTAGAACATGTCATATACATAAAATTATAGAGAAGATGATATTCTTGAGCTTAGAGCTAAGCAACCCAGTGCTAGAAGAACATCATCTCAATGCTACCCAAACGAGCACCTAAACACCGATGTAGCCAATTTCAACAAAAAAAGAAAAGAGCGCATGACATTTCAACACTAAACCCTAAGCTCCCAAACACTAAGTGCCAACTTCACCACACTACTAGTGTCAACATCTGACACTATAAGCCTTAAATTGATGATTCCAACTCACAAAATTCAGTGCTATCATGCCAAAAACTAGTGCTCTGGCTCCACCACCTCAGTGTCACCATGCCTCCCACTAACTTAAGACAATTTTAGTGGTTTCTTTGACATCTCAATGAAATAAAGGTTTAAAATATCTAAAATTCACTATCGAACATATAAAGACACACACTTGGATACATAACACTCTCATGAGAAGCACTCTTGGAGCATAGGGAAAATATTCAAGCAGCTTGAAGTCAAGGATTTGTGTCAGAGTGATTGTTTGTGAGAGTTTTATTATTATTTTTTGGGTAAGGAAAGGAGTGATTTTAATCAAGCAAGCAAGGATTTTGTAGAGACAATCAAAATTTGGGAACAAGAATTGCCTTATATTGGATTTTTCATTCCTTAGTCTTGCATTTTAGTTTGATATAATAAATCTAAGTTATGTTTTTATGTCAAATAATGTTTGTCATGTAAAATCTCTCTCTAGGATAGAAAATTTTTGAAATCTTGAAGGATATCTTGCTTGATTTTCTAACTCGTATATGAAGATTTTTTATTATTAAAAACTTAATTTACATTCAAACTAACCATTTAAATAATTAAAACTAGTTGTAATATAGGATTATCAAAAGAAGACTTGAAGCACAACTAAATTAAATCATAAAACTTTAGTGGAGTAGAAATATTACTGATACATTCTTGTAATCCTTATGGGTAAGTAGGATACTTGAGAATTCTTATAGAGTTAGTAGAACCTAACTACAATATGAGATTTTAGTGTTCGTTATAACTTGAAAGCGAGTACGAAGTAGTAGGCCCCGCCTAACAACTATAGCAGGAAAATCACTTGGAAGAATTTAAATTTAATTGAACCAATTCAAAAGAAAATTTCACACTATTTAGAAAACTCGTCATTCATTATAGATTTTCATTTTGAAATTAAAATTTTAGACACTTTAAAATTCTAAAAAAACATTGNGACACTCTCATGAGAAGCACTCTTGGAGCATAGGGAAAATATTCAAGCAGCTTGAAGTCAAGGATTTGTGTCGGAGTGATTGTTTGTGAGAGTTTTATTATTTTTTTTTTGTGGGTAAGGAAAGGAGTGATTTTAATCAAGCAAGCAAGGATTTTGCAGAGACAATCAAAATTTGGGAACAAGAATTGCCTTATATTGGATTTTTCATTCCTTAGTCTTGCATTTTAGCTTGATATAATAAATCTAAGTTATGTTTTTATGTCAAATAATGCTTGCCATGTAAAATCTTTCTCTCTAGGATAGAAAATTTTTGAAATCTTGAAGGATATCTTGTTTGATTTTCTAACTCGTATATGAAGATTTTTTAATATTCAAAACTTAATTTACATTCAAACTAACCATTTCAATAGTTAAAACTAGTTGTAATATAGGATTATCAAAAGAAGACTTGAAGCACAACTAGGTTAAATCATAAAACTTTAGTGGAGTAGAAATATTGTTGATAGATTCTTGTAATCCTTATGGGTAAGTAGGATACTTGAGAATTCTTATAGAGTTAGTAGAACCTAAATACAATATGAGATTTTAGTGTTCGTTATAACTTGAAAGCGAGTACGAAGTAGTAGGCCCTGCCTAACAACTATAGCAGGAAAATCACTTGGAAGAATTTAAATTTAATTGAACCAATTCAAAAGAAACTTTCACACTATTTAGAAAACTCGTCATTCATTATAGATTTTCATTTTGAAATTAAAATTTTTAGACACTTTAAAATTCTAAAAAACATTCAACATTTTGAACTGAACTTAGATTTGTAAACTAGTAATTGTGCTATTTGAGATTTTAACTCGTTTCTCATGGGATCAATATACAAGCTCATAATTCATATGCCATGTGATCGATAAGTATATATGCATGATAATGAGTGTTTCACCACATTTCACATCATCCCTTAATCTGCATATCCATCTAATGTTCATTAACACACAAATCCATGTTTTTTATTATGTTTAACTCTCGACGTTTTCNATGCCATGTGATCGATAAGTATATATGCATGATAATGAGTGTTTCACCACATTTCACATCATCCCTTAATCTCCATATCCATCTATTGTTCATTAACACACAAATCCATGTTTTTTATTATGTTTAACTCTCGACGTTTTTTGATGTCCTTCACCAATACTTGTTAGCAAATAATACTAAACATTTATAAAACAACATTATTTGAAATATGTAGTTGATTTATAACCATCTTTTTTTTATGTTCTAATGTGCAATGTATTGGTTTGAGAAACAAAATAAATCCCAAATGGTTGGGTTCAAGCTATCAACCTATTAAAAAAAATTTAATGTTTGTCAACTTAAAAAAAAATAAACCAATGTTCAACACACACTATTTTCTTTCTTTTTACTTGATCTTTTGAAGTCACCAGCTTGTCTTATCATCGCCGTATAATTTTCATTCTAGATAAATCTCTCTTTTGAGAGGAACAGGAGAGAAAGAAAATACAACAAAAATAGAAAAATAATTTAAAAATAATGTGAAGGACTTTCATTAAGTAGCCTTTGCACGAAAGCCCAAGAGCATATGTCTGAAATTAGATCAGATCGAAAATGCCTTAGAAACATATTCGCAAAGAAAACCCTATAAAAGCAACCCACGACCAAATAATCAAGTTTTTGTGTTTATTCTGGGCCAAGAGCAACTCNAAAAAAAAAAAAAAAAAAAAAAAAAAAAAAAAAAAAAAAAAAATAATTTAAAAATAACGTGAAGGACTTTCATTAAGTAGCCTTTGCACGAAAGCCCAAGAGCATATGTTTGAAATTAGATCAGATCAAAAATGCCTTAGAAACATATTCGCAAAGAAAACTCTATAAAAGCAACCCACGACCAAATAATCAAGTTTTTGTGCTTATTCTGGGCCAAGAGCAACTTCTAAAGGAATGCATCCCTTTGGTTAACTACATCTTGGGGAATGCCCAAGATTACTCTCAATAAGAAGAGTCTTGCATATTTTATGAGAAACCAAAGGATTTTGATCATCTTAAGTGAGGAGAATCTAGATGCTTTCAACACCTATACTGGGCCTAGGCATGCAGAGTCTAAGAGATGAAATCAACAATTTTTTAAATTAAGGCTAGGGCTCAAAAGAGGCATCAACAGGAAGGGCATAAATCCCTAAATAGGTGGAGGTAGCTAGGTCAGGATAACATGGATCCATCATCCCAAGCTATATAGGCTCTAAGTTTACCTGGTTGTGAATGTAGTCAAACTGATTCAACCAAAGATCTCCTCCATGAATTGTGCCATCTAAGAGAATCTTAGTAGTCATAAGACCAGAAGAAAGAGAGCTATAATTTCCTAAAGCTCTCTAAGGGGTATAATAGGTACAAGTAGGACTTATACTCCTCATTTCAAGGATGAAGTTTCCGCTAGAATGGTGAAGAGGCAATGAGTTCATCTATATAGCTGAAACTACCCCATAAAGGACGCACACCCCCCTCTATGTCGGGGGAGCCTCTAATGGCCAAGTAATTCTAAATAACTGATCCCGACTTTTATGATAATACTACAAAGTATGTGTGATTATATTCTCAATTTTCTTATTTATATTTCTTCCTTTAAAATAATGCTTAAAACTTGACTCTGAAGCAAATAAGGGGGAAACTAATATATTTAAATATTGGGATACTACATAAGTTAACATATCATTATCAAGTAATATAAGACTTTTTTATTAAGCCCCAAATATCGAGAGTAATACAAATTTCTAAGAAGAAATCAGATAACAAATTCTACTTTGAAAAATATTCTTACTCAAACTATAAATGCTATAACAGGAAAAAAAGTTCAATTCTTTTGGTAATTTTTCATAATTCAAAATATAGTAATCAAATAACAAATTTAACTAAATTTTTAGTAAGATGAAGGCACTATAAATAAAATATATTTTTCCTTATTATGAATCAGCAAAAAGTATAGGAATTCTATTGTGGAAGTATTCAAATTGTGTTGTGCCAAGTAGGAGCATTATTATTTTTTACCTTTACTAGAGATGATTTAAAAAATATTGGCTAATTTAAAGTTTAAATAGTTCTGAAGATGGACTAGGTAGGGAAGATACTAGCTCTAACTCTAGAGTTTCCTCTTCTCCCTCCACATGAGGGCTAACAACTTGTAACAAGACCTAAAATAATAAACCGAATTGGGGGCTTTAGCCTGTCACTCCAAAGTCCTCTAACTCTACACCCTTCAAAGTTTGTTTCCCTATTTATATGCATTCAACCATATGAATTACATTCTCATCCATACAATATCATGTGATTCTTACCATTAGTTGACTAAGATAATACCATCTCCGATCTTACATGTTCTCACAACAAATATTAACATCTTAATTGGCCAAATCAAGAAGTGAAGGAAGTAAAGGATTATCACAACTTATTCTGACATTAAAGAATAATACTTCACACAACTTCCATCCAAAACTTAATTACTTATCATTTTAAGGAAAAAGATAAAGAAAATTACTCAAAATTCAAGGAGAAAACACAACTACACCTAAGTTTAAAAGTATAAATCATGTAAACACACAAGAAGTTTAAATTAAAACTAAATGTAGGCACAAAGATAAAAAATTATCCCAAATTCCTCTCCACCAAACTCTTGAAGTTCCTTTGAATATCTTCCTTTCTCTTACAACACTCTCTACTAACACAACTACAAATCCTCTCTTTCTTCTCTCTAGAAGTATCCAAATTATTTTATGATGAGAGTGGTAGAAAGAAGTCTCAAAGAGAGGGGACAGAGGCAACCTCTTCAATTCAATCCAAGTCCTTTTATAATCTTCCAAAAGGTGCTTTGGTTCTCTTAAAAAATGTCTCCACATTTAATGAATCTCCAAGAATTGCCTCCTTTCAATAGACATTTGAATGTATTTTTGTGCCCATTAACCATAATCCATGTTTTCACCAAGAGTTGCTTCAAACACCCCTTCAAAATTCCTCCAAATTCATTGAATTTTTAAATAACTACCTCTAGCACGTATGTGCAAGGTCCTCGGTGCTTAAGCGCAGCTTTCTTTGTTTTCATGACACTTAAGTGCCAGTCCTGGGCTCTTAGACACCATAATTCATTTGCACACCTTCTTCATTTTTGCTCTAAATTTGATTCTTTTTCACTCCTTTCACCATTTTTCATCCATTTAACTGTACCTGAAAGAAAAACACATAAATATTTTTCATTAAAATGCAATATCCTCAAAAATAAGTATAAAAATGTGTACATAAATGCTATATATTTTAGGTGTATCAAAATCACCCAAAATTAAAATGTTACTTGTCCTCAAGTGACACTCCAATCTTTCAAAACCAAAACAAGTAGATTATGCAAATGAGTTTCTTTAGGACATTTTAAACTTTTGATCTAGAAATATAGTAGTCCAATTTAGAAAAAAAACATCAGTAAATGAGACCAACGTAGAGTTTGTAAATCTTTAATGTAAGGAAGTCCAAAAATATGAGTTCTTATCTAGTTCAAAAATATTTTTAAATTCTCCAAATATAGGGCTTAGGCATTCCATATTCTCCACTTAAAAATTTTTATTAAGAATAATTATACTTACTATATTATTTTCTTAAGCTTAAGAGTTTTTCAAGTCTTATGCTTTAAGAAGATTATATGTGGAACCAATTTATGATTAAGCACTAATCTTCAAGCTTCTCCTCCCAATTTAAACTTTACTTTTCTTTTTTTTTTGTTTTTCTTTTTATTTTTCTTTTCTTTTTTCTTTCAGGTGAGGATTACTATATCTAGATAGGCCTTTAATGGTTTTAAATTCCACTCTTCCTTTCCTAAAGCAAAGGTTTGATATATATCCTTTACTTAAAAATATAGTAATAATTTTAAAAATTATTTTTAATAAAATAAATTTAAGTATGGAAAATAAAAGTCTAATTTTTCTTCATTTTTCAAAAATACAACTTCTCCTACTAAAGATAGTTACACAATATTTATCATTTCTACACAAAAAAAATTTTAACTTTAAGTTTTTCTTCATCACTATAGGNTTTTCTTCATTTTTCAAAAATACAACTTCTCCTACTAAAGATAGTTACACAATATTTATCATTTCTACAAAAAAAAAATTTTAACTTTAAGTTTTTCTTCATCACTATAGGTTTCAACGAAATTTTCTTACTCATTTCTATATTACAAAATTTACTTCTCTAATAGAACTTTATACACATAATCATTTTTTTTCAATCAAAATCAAATTTATTTGTAGCACATTTGAGAACAAATAATATTCAAATTTTGGAAATTTGTTTTTCATCCTCCCGAACTTAATTTTCTTATAAGATAAAACATTTTAGCATCATATATATATATATAGACAATAATGAAAACTAAAAATAACATGCTTACAAGAATTTTCATACTTTAAATATACAAGTACAAAAAATAAAAACAGGAGTGAACATTAATTGATCAAATTTTAACTTAATNTTTTAGCATCATATATATATATATATATATATATATATATATATATATATATATGAAATAATGAAAACTAAAAATAACATGCTTACAAGAATTTTCATATATTAATATACAAGCACAAAAAATAAAAACAGAAGTGAAAATTAATTAATCAAGTTTTAACTTAATTTTGATATATATCAGATTTGTTAGACTTCTATGTAGTGGAGGATAACATAAAAGCAAATAAACACACACTAACATAAATTCATAACACCAAAATAAAGAAAATATATGGTAGTAAATCGAAATTTAAACATGAAGTTCTCAAGTGAAAATTAGTAATATCCTAAACCTTTCTAATATCTCTGGAATAAGTTCTACATAAACCAAAAAAATACACTAAACAACATTGTTCACGCAATTACTACCANCAAAATAAAGAAAATATATGATATTAAATCAAAATTTAAACATGAAGTTCTCAAGTGAGAATTAGTAATATCGTAAACCTTTCTAATATCTCTGGAATAAGTTCTACACAAACCAAAAAATACACTAAACAACACTGTTCACACAATTACTACCGCAAAAATAAAATATAACTACTCACAGTAACTGATCCCGACTGCTTATATGCAACAATATAACAATGACTTTGATTATATTTTTCACTTATATTTCCTTACTTCGCAATAGTACCAAAAACTTGATCCTGGAGAAAATAAGAATTTAACTTTTTAATTTATATAGATATTGGGATACTACACAAGTATACGTATCGTTATCAAGTAATATAAGACTTTTTGATTAAGACTTGAATATCAAACCCACAGGAATTTCACAATATGCACTATTAAACAACAAATTTTTTATTTTAAAAAGACAATTACTTAAATTATAGATATTTTTACAGTAATTAAAATTCAAATCTTTTTGATATTTTTGATATTTTGACAAAATAATAAAATCTTCTAAAGATAACTTGAGTTTATGTTAAAAAACACACTGAATATGAAATATCTTTCTCCTTATCATGAATCAATAGTAAGTATAAAAATTCTGTTGTGAAAGTATGAAAAATGTGTTGTGCCAAATAGGAGCAATATTATTCTTTACCCTTACTAGAGATGCTATAAAGAATATTGGCTAATTTAAAATTTGAATAGTTTTGAAGACCGACTAGGCAGGGAAGATACTAGCTCTCACTCTAAAGTTCCTTTGATCCCCTCCACCTAGGGGATAACATCTCGTATCAGAACCGAAAATAATAAACCAAGTTGGGGGCTTTAGTCTGTCACTCTAAAGTCCTCTTACTCTACACCATTCAAAGATTATTTCCCTATTTATTTGCACTCAATCATATGAACTACATTCTCATTCATAGAACCTCATGTGATTCTTTCCAATTGTTGACTGAGACAATACCAGCCCAGTTCTTACATGTTTTCACAATAAATTTTAACATCTAGATGGGCCAGATCAAGAAGTAAATGAGGTACATGGAANTATATATATATATATAGAAAATAATGAAAACTAAAAATAACATGCTTACAATAATTTTCATACTTTAAATATACAAGTACAAAAAATAAAAATAGGAGTGAAAATTAATTGATCAAATTTTAACTTAACTTTGACATATATCAGATTCATTAGACTTCTATGTAATGGAGGATAACATAAATGCAAATAAACACACACTAACATAAATTCATAACAGAAAAATAAAGAAAATATATGATATTAAATCAAAATTTAAACATGAAGTTCTCAAGTGAGAATTAGTAATATCCTAAACCTTTCTAATATCTCTAGAATAAGTTCTACACAAACCAAAAAAATACACTAAACAACATTGTTCACACAATTACTACCACAAAAATAAAATATAACCACTCACAGTAATTGATCCCGACTGCTTATATGAAACAANCTTCTTTTATAAATTTCCAAGAGGTTCCTTGGTAACTCTTCAAAATGTGTCCAAATTTGATGTATTCTCCAAAGTATGCCTCATTTCATAAGTCTTTTAATCATAATTTTATTTTTAGTGGTCATAACCACCCTCTTTAGCCAATAGGTGCCTCAAATGTCCCTTCAAAATTTGATAAAATGAATTAAACTATTAAATAACTGCCTCCGGCGCTTAGGCGCGACCTTCTCTGTTTCATTGACGCTTAGCGCTGGATGTGACGCTTAGGCAACAAAACTCTTTTGCACCATTTTTACATTTTTACTCCAAATTTGATCCTTTTTCACTCCTTCTAGCATTTTTCACCTTTTTTACTTGTACGTGAAAGAAAAACACACAAATACATTCCATTAAAGTACAATATCTCAAAAATAGGTATAAAAATGAGTCTAAAAATACTATATATTTTAGGTGTATTAGTAACACAAATGCATCACAACAATATCTAACACAACAAATAACAACACAAAAAATAACAACAGTCTAAAAAATTACAACACATAACAATAACAACAATTCAATACAACTAGAACACATAAAGTTCACCATTTAAAAACTAACTACTCAAAAGTCAAATCAATCCTCCTCCTCCTCCTCCTCCTCCTCCTCCTCCTCCTTCTCATCATCACTATCCCAAAAACTCTTAGGCTCATATGAAGGTTATTGTGGATATGAAGGAAATACCACACTTTGGTCACCCTTGATAAGGCTTTCCAAAGATGAGTGATATTTTTCTTCATAGTCACCATGTCTCTTCATGTAAATGTCAATATGTTCTACATAGTTCTCCAAATTAAGTACCTTATCCGCAGTATAGTTGATGTTATCTAACATCCTTTGCATTAATTGTGCCTGCAAATCAGAACTGGTAGACTGACCTTGCGATGTAGATGCTTATGAAGTAGAAGCACGAGATGTATAAGCACTAGAACTTCTTAAAAATTCTCCTCTCCAACCAAATATAGAATGTTCTGAATAAGATTTCACATTAACACTCATGATAGGCTTTAGAGGCTGCAGAATTTCCTCCCAACAATCAAATCTAACACCAGCCTACTCACATAAAGAAAATATTAAGGATGCAAATATCAAACCTACAGTAGTGGCAGCTGTAGCAGATATAGTGATTGTCCAATAGATCAAGGATCCAATATCGATCGGCTTAAACTACCGAATACAATAGTTTAGAGCTGCTCTTTCTCTTGTAACTTCACTGAGGTGATTGGTAGGGAATAAACTAGCTGAAGTAAAATAGTGCCACACTTTTACAGTGGCATCAAGCTTTGACGCAGAGAAAATTACTCTCCTTTCATTTGTTATTTTCCATAATCCTCTTTCCACTGTCAATGAAGATATAACCTCTTCTAACTCCTCCCTCAGTAGGATTATAAATTGAATAAAAACACAATACACTCAGGGGCAGCTGATAAAATGAATTTATTGCCTTATGGGAAAAACCTACTGATTTTCCTCTGACCATAACTTGATCTTCCTCTGCCTCAGGGAGATTAGCATAGAACTCTCGAACCACGGAAATTAGAACTACAACAGACAAATAACAAAATCATTCCCACTGTCGAGAAACTATTAAATCTTCAAATGCTCCCCCCAGATTTTTGAAACACCGCTCATAAATCAACTTTGTTGATTTCATCACTTCTGTATATCTATCCCGAGCTTTTAAACTAACAAATTTATTGGAATCAAAGTTAGACTTCCCCTTGCTCCTCTTCATTTTTTGTGTCATTTCTAAAAATCACATAAAATTCATAATAAATTTTAATCTCAAGTCTAATTCACTAAACTTAACTTCCAAAAGCTTAAGCTATCGTTTCCATGTATTTTCCATAGATTTTTCCTTAAATTTTCACCATGAGTAGTGATTTTTGGATAAATCCCAAATGTACTCAAAATATATGGTGAAAATTAAAAATTTTTACATAGAAATGAAGCTTTAACTTTGAGAAGATGAAATCTAGCAAATTTGGCTTAATCACACCAAGAAAATCTTCACTTTTGAGAAGCTCTGGGTCCCAAAATTACAAACTCTCGAGGAAGAAGGCGATGGTCAGGGCAGAAATGCCATTTTTCAGCTCAAGTTTTCATCATTAATCGTTTACGAATTGGTATAAGTGAACCGATTCTTAAGCACGATTGGTTTGACGCTTAGGCGCCTACTTCTCGGGTAACCGGCGCTTAAGCGCGGGGTTTTGACGCTTAAGCACCAGAGCAAAATTTGTGATATATTTGATGTTTAAGTGAAATGCACATCCAGCCTAAGTCAACTACCCCTAAATGGTCTTATAAATATTAATATTTATATTCTTTCCCTTCAATTCTCATCTTTCTCAAAATTCACCAATTTTCACAAATTTGATTCAATGATACACCAAAATAATATACTGTTTTAAGTACCAATTTTATGCTTATTTTTGGTGATATTTTACTTTAAAGAAGGGTATTTTTGTGTTTTTGTTACATGTATATCATTTTTAGGCATTTGGAGAAAAAATGGTAAAAAGGACAAAATTTGGAGCCAAAACAAAGAAATTTGGGATTCTGGCGCATGAAGCACCATATCAGCGCATGATGCGCCAAAATCTAGAGAACTGGCGCATGATGCGCCAGATAGGCGCATGATGCGCTAGAGACGACTTTTTCAAATTAAGGTGATTCGAGATGAATTTTGCGCAAATTTTCAAAGGGACACTTGTTCTATAAACTTCTTGGAGTAATTCATTGCATCTAGACACTTTGGAAGGTTATTTTATGAAGTGATACGACTCTTGGATCAAATGTCACATCTTTTGAATTCAAATGAGTTAACTTTTGGAGAGAATTTTGAATTCTTTTCCAAAGGAGGCAGCCCAAAATAAAAGAAGAAAACTTGAAGGAGACTTTTGGTGTGTGACGTGAGAGAGAGAGAGATGGGGTGTGAGTTAAAGATAGAGAGAGAAGAGGAAATTTTCTTCTAGGGTTGTAAGAGGAGAGGGAAGGTGAGAGATTTCTTCTTCATTACACTTCTAAGAGAGAATTGTGAGTGATAGTAAATAGATAAAGACTTGGAGAGAACTTCTAGGGATTTTCTTGGGAAGGATTGAGTGATAAGTTGTATTTTTATTTCTTATATTTTGTAAACTTATTTTTATATATGAAATCCATATTTTATCGTATCATTCTCATGAATTCTGAGTAGTCTTCTTTATCCTTCTCCCTACTTTGAGATATGGTTTTGTGAATAATAGATTTTGTTTTTCACGGTTTTAAATGATAATAATTTGTGATGATTTGAACTCTGATCTTCAATTACTTTTCAATCTAGCCAATTGAAATGTTAAAAATTGTTGAGATACATATGTTCTTAAATGATATATGATTTCTACAAGATATGGAGAATCACATTTAATTTCATGGGAGAGTATGTCATCAATGAGATTGGTTGCAAATAAATAAGAAAATATACTTTGTTGGATGCAGAATTGGAGATTTTAAGGTGACATATTAAAATCCCCAATTTGGTTTAGTTGATTGGAAACTTATGCAAGATTTTTATCCCTCAGGTGAGAGAGTAGTGAGAGCTTTAGAGTGGCAGCCCATATACTCCCAACCTAACCACGGAATTAGGGACCAAACTCTGGATTAGTCAATGTTCTTTATAACACTCTGAAGAGGGTAAAGATTAAGATTACTCCTATTTGGCACAATAATATATATATATATATATATATATATATATTCAAATGATTTCAATTTCTTTACAATCCATATACTCATTGTAAAGGGGAAGGATGCTTTATTAAATTTGAACTTTCCTTCACAACAAAAAACTTTGTTTAATTTTCATAATATTACTTTTGAAAGTTTAGTATTTTGTTTAGTTTAACTTTTGTATTCTTACATATGCATTTTAATTAGAATTCACTTGAGTAATTAATTTTTAAACTTCACACTTTACTTTTACTTTTTTTTTGTTTTTTATTATAAAATAATTTTTACAATTTACTTTAGGATTTTCCAACTTCCCTGTGAGATCGATATCTTGGACTCCATTAGAGCCCTTTATTATTTGAGCGATACGTATAGTTGCGTTGATATTAAAGGGGATTTGGTAGTTTAAAAAGAGTTTTAAAAGATAAATTATTTATATAAAGAGTATTTTTGTTGGGATTATATTGCATAGTTATCTGTCGTGTGTGATTTTGTAATATTAAAAAATATTTGTAAAATTGTCACACTAAATCACCCTGCATCATTCAACATAAAAAAACACCAAATTGTACACACAAAAAAATACTTCATTAATTTTACAAACAAATACAAACACCTATGACACATAATTTCTCAATCGAAAGAGGCTTGGATGAGATAACTCCTAAACATATATTTCAAATACTAAATAAACTTAACATAAAAACATTTAAAATAAACTTAACACTAACATCAAACAAACAAGTAGACTCTAGAACTTAATTTCATTCTCCTTCCAGTGAAACATATTCCAGCATTTCATTTGTTTATCTTGGGGCATTCATAATATATATATATGATAAAATGGACGGTGGTGAAGAACTCTAATTGAGTTTTCTTCAATCCACTTATTTTTCAGGTACATCGCCTTGTCCGCTTATTCGATAAAACTTATAAGGCGAAATTGCATTTTAAGTTATCATCTGATATGCTCTAAATGTGTGTTAGTCTTATTTAATGTCGCTTCAATTGAAACCACATCAGCCTCAATCTTTGTGATCTTCTCTGCTATTCCTTCTATACTAACGACTAGAAATCCATTGTATAACTCTTGCTCACTTTGACTAACGACCCTTTTCTTCATGGCTTCTTCTTTCTTCTTCATTTCAATCTCACAAGAAGACATTTTTGTAAGCTCTCTCTTCACTTAGACTTTAGGATGAAAATTTGAAGTGGGGTGAGAATTCTCTTCATTCCATATTATTTATAGGCCATGAATGAAGCCTAGGCCCACTACACACATTCTCAAACCACTAAACGACATTTAAACCCACTAAACCATGCTTAATTTTTCTAGAAACTTAATTTTGCATGTTTTGTTAATTGTCGCACTTAAGCGCTGGTACTTAATTTAGTACAGGTCTGCTTAACGTCCAAATATACATTCTAACACACCTAAGTCATCAATTAAGGTCTTAGAATCATTACTTAATCATTATATATTCAAAAATACTACTACATTTTTCTTAATCAAACACAACAATATAACATTTAAAATAAAAACACACTGATAATTATTGGTTGCCTCCCACAAAGCACTCGGTTTAACGTCGTCAGCCCGACGTAACCAATGCTTATTCTGGTTGACCAAACAACATAAGATCATTTAATTTAAGTTAATTCCCTAAGTAATAGGGTTTCAATCTATGGCCATTCACTTTGAATTTTTTTCAGTTTTAGGATCTTTGATATCCACAACTCCATAGAGATAAACTTTTATTACAACAAATAGGTCAATCCACCTGGACTTAAGTTTTCCTGAAAATAATATTAATCATGCATTATATAGCAAAACTTGTTTCCCTAGCTCAAAATTTTTAGTAAAAATCCTTTGATCATGCCACATCTTCATCGTTTCTTTATAAATCTTAGCACTCTCATATGATTCATTCCTTATCTCTTCAAGCTCATTTAATTGTAATAGTTTTTTCTCACCAACATCCTATAAATTATAATTGAATTTCTTGATAGCTCAATATGCTTTATGCTCAATTTTAACTGGACAATAACATGCTTTCCCAAGTATTAGCCTATTTGGGGACATTCCTATAAGAGTTTTGTATGCAGTCCTATAAGCCCATAAAACATAATTAAGCTTGACTGACCAATTCATTTTTGTTGGATTCACATATTTTTCCAAAATTCTTTTAATTTCACGATTTAATAATTCAGTCAAACTACTTTTTTTAGGATGATAAACAGTAGCAATTTGATGGTTTATATGATATTTCTTTAATAATTTCTTCATTATTGCATTTCTGAAATAACTTCCCCCATTAGTTATGATCACACTTGACATCCCAAATTTACAAAATATGTTCGTTCTTACAAAAATTGCAGCAGTATGAGCATCACATCGAGGTAAAGCAATAAATTTTATCCATTTGGATATATAGTCTGCTCACAATATAAATTTTTGAAAGATGGTATAAATGGTCCCAAGAAATCTAATTCCCAAATATCAAATATCTCAACTTCCAATATATAATTGAGGGGTATCTCATTTCTCCTATAAATATTGCCTACTTTTTGACATCGATCACAAGTTTTGATATAAGCATTAACATCTCTAAAGATTGTAGGCCAATAAAATCTAGATTGCGAAATATTGTATGTTATTTTATCAACACCAAAATGTCCCCCAAAATCAGAATTATGACATTTTTGGATACTTGCATAAGTTTCTTCTAAAGACACACATCTTTGAATAATTAGATCCTTTCCTTGTTTATATAAAAATGGGACATCTAAAAATAAGTCTTAGCTTCAGATAAAAATTCCTCTTCTGTTGATATGTCAGACCATAGGGTAAAATATCACTAACAATAAAGTTCACAATGTCGACATACCATGGAACAAACCACTCATTAATATTGATCAATTCTTTGTTTAGAAAATGTTCATTAATTTCTTTTTCAAAGCAAAGTGATTTTTGTAATTCAAGCCTGAATAAATGATCAACAATTTGATTATCAGCGCTCATCCTATCTATTATTTCAAAATGAAATCTTGCATAAGAAGAATCCATCTTATCAGTCTTGGTTTTGCATACTTCTTTTTTATTAAATATTTAATAGCAGAATGATCTGTATGTACAACACATTTTGTTCCAATTAAATATGATTTGAATTTATCAAAACATACACTATTGCTAATAACTCTTTCTCAGTTGTGGTATAATTAATTTAAGCTTCATTAAGAGTTCTACTAGCATAGTAAATTAGTTTGAAAATTTTATCATGTTTTTGTCCTAAAACATCTCCAATAGCATAATCACCTGCATCACACATTAATTTAAAAGATTTTTCCCAATCTGGTGAAATAATAACCGGTGCAATGACTAATTTTTCTTTTAATAGCTCAAAAGCTTTTATACACTCTTTATCAAAACTAAAAATTACAATTTTTTTTGAGTAAATGACATAGAGACTTAGCAATTTTTTAAGAGTCTTTAATATATCGCCTGTAGAATTTAGTATGTTCTAAAAAACTTCTAATTCCCTCACGTTTGAAGGGTGAGGTAAATTAACGGTCATTTGAATTTTTGCAGGATCTACTTCCTTATAATTTTCTGATATATGATGTTCTAAAATAATTCCTACTACTACCACTAATTAACATTTTTCCCAATTAAGGACTAAATTTATTTCTTTATAGCACTTAAGTACTCTTGATAAATGTTCTAAACAAGATTCAAATGAAGTTCCAAACAATGAAAAATCATCCATAAAAACTTCAATTCCTTTTTCAATTAAATTACAGAAAATAGCCATCATACTTCTTTGAAATGTAGCAGAAGCATTACATGAACCAAATGACATTCTTCTAAAAGCAAATGTACCATAAGTACTGGTAAAAGTTATTTTCTCTTGATCTTTAGGAGCTATTTGTATTTAGTGATAATTAGTATATCCATCCAGGAAACTAAATTATTTATGCCAAGCTACCAACATTTGATCTAGAAAGGGTAGTGGAAAATTATCTTTCCTAGTGGAGAGATTTAATTTCTTATAATTAATGCATATTCACTACCCTTGACTTGTCTTGTTGGTATTAACTCATTATGTTCATTCATAGTCACAGTCACTCCTCCTTTCTTAGGAACACAGTGAATTGGACTAACCCATGCTCTAACTGAAATAGGGTAGATAATTCCAGCATCTAACCACTTTAAAATTTCTTTCTTAAAAATTTATTTCATAACAGAATTCAATCTCCTTTGAGGATCAACTGTGGGTTTGCAGTTTTCTTCCATAAGAATTCTATGCATACAAACTAACGGACTGATTCCTTTAATACCAACAATTGTCCATCCAAATGCTTTCATATAATTCTTCAAAGTTTTTATTAAACTCTCTTCTTCTTCTAAAGTTAAGTTTGAGGAAATTATAAGCAATAATGTTGAGGAATCACCGAAAAAGACATATTTTAAATATTTAGGAAGTAACTTCAATTCAAATTCAGGAGGTTTTTCAATCGATGGACAAAAAGATTTATTTTTTTCTGTCGTGTCCAAAACTTTAAAATCACTCGAACATAATTTAAATCTTTCTTATAAAAATCATCAAATTGCTCTAATTCCTCTTTTTGCTCATGTTCCAACTCTTTCATTTCAGATTTATTTTCATAAGTTGTTTTGAAATTAAATTCACTAATATATCTTATTACATCCATTTTGTAACATTCATCATCTTTACCTTTTGCAGGATGCTTCATTGATTTTAAAATACTAAAAGTAACGTTTGATCATTGACGCGCATAGTTAATTCTCATTTTTGCACATTGAACATTGCTCTTCCCATGACTAGGAAAGGCCTCCCCAAAATGATAGGTATCTCCTTATATTCCTCCATATCTACCATAATGAAATCAATAAAAAAGTTAAATTGATCCACTTTCACTAAAACATCTTCTATAAATCCCTTAGGATATGTTATTGAACGAGCTGCTAACTGCAAAGTTACAGTAATAGGGGATATTTCTCCTAATCCCAATATTTTAAATATTGGTAATGACATAAGGTTAATGTTTGCACCTAAATCACATAAACCTTTCCCATAAAATCTGTCTCCTATTGCACATCAAATTGTGGAGCTACCAGGATCTTTGAGCTTTTCAAGAAGCTTTTTCTGAATCATAACACTGCACTCCTCCCTAAGTACAACAATCTCGTTACCTTCGAACTTCTTTTTACTGTTAAGAATATCCTTCATAAACTTCACATAGCTTGACATTTGTTCTAAGACTTCAGAGATTGAAATATTAATCGTACGCTTTTTAAGGATTTTCATAAATTTTGAAAACTGTTTATCCAACTTTTGTTGACGAAGTCATTGAGGAAATAGAGGTGGTGGTTTTTCCAAATCAATTTTTAGTGAATAAATAGGTCTCTCGAAACCTTTTAGAGCGTCCTCTTTAGGCTCTTCAATTTATTATCTTTCTACTTTAATCTCTTTTTGAACTCTACCTTCCAACTCTCTTACGCTTCTAAGTTGAATGAATTTTTATTGCTCTTTATTCTGGTCTTTTGGATTTGCTTTTGTATTACTAGGAAGTGTTCCTTGGGATCTATTACTTAATGAATTGGTTATTTGTCCCAGTTGATTCTCAATATTTCTAATTGTAGCTCGTTGACTTTGTAACTGGTTTCCCATTTGTTAGACCACTTCTTTTATAGACAAATTTTTCTTCTTAAATTATGGATTACTGTTAAAACCTGGAGGAGAAGTAGGTCTATCATTATTATTACCTTAGTTGTTCCAGTTTCCCAATGAGTTTACTTGGTTGTTCCCCCGTTACTGATGATTACTACCTAGATTATTGTTATTCCAGTTAAAGTTAGGATGGTTTTTCCAACCTTGGTTATAATAGTTTAAATACATTCAAAGTTTCTAATGATGTTTAAGAATCTACCATTTGGCCTAATGAATTCTCTTCAATCATTGAAATTGGTTGAGAAAAAATCATTCCAAATTGGTCTAACTTCCTTGAAATTGTAGCAACTTGATTTTCTAGCATTGCAAAAATATCAGATTCATGACTATTGGCCACTTTCTTAGGATTTACCCTCTAAGAAGGCCATTGAAAATTATTAATATCCATCTCTTAAATTAGAGCATAAGCGTCATGAAATGGTTTTAACATCAATGAACTAACAACAACGACATCGATAATAGATCTAAAAGATCCAGCTAATCTATTGTAAAGGGTTTGAATTATTAACCAATCTGGTACAACATGGTGTGGACACTTTTTCGACAGTTCTTTAAATCGTTCCCATGCTTCACAAATATGTTTTTGAATACTACAATGAATTCATTAACTGTAGGGTTTGCATAATCTCTTAAGTGTCTAAATTCTTGATTAATTTTAGCATTTTGATTATTTTGGTTTGTCGTTTCTTGAAATTTTTGATCTTTTTCTATATTTTTGATTTTTTTGATTTTTCTAATAGTTCTTTCTAATTCAGAATTATAAGACACTAGTCCTTTAGAACCTGAACTATGCGTACATTACTACAAAACAAAATAAAATCACACAAATAAGAACTTATATAAAAACAACACTACGATATTCCTATAATAAATCTAAAAGTTTAAATAAAACTTTCTAAAAATAGAAATTTGCTTTCCTAAAAATTATATAAAAAAATTTACTGAATTGTTTTTCTTTTCTTTTTACTCCCCGACAAAGTTGCCAAAAACTTGATCCCGACTTTTATGATAGTACTATGACGTATGTGTGGTTATATTCTCAATTTCCTTATTTATATTTCTATCTTTACAACAACACCTAAGACTTGACTCCGAAGCAAATAAGAGTGCAACTAATATATTTAAATATTGGGATACTATGCAAGTTTACATATCATTATCAAGTAATATAGGACTTTTTGATTAAGCCCCGAATATCAAACCCACATGGAGTAATACAAATTTTTAAGAAGAAATCAGATAACAAATTCTACTTTGAAAAATATTCTTACTCAAACTATAGATGCTATAATAAGAATAAAAGTTTGATTCTTTTTGGTAATTTTTGATAATTTAAAATAAGTAAACAACTAACTAAATTTAACTAAATTTTTAGTAAAATGAAGGAAATATAAATAAAATATCTCACATGTGATTCTTACAATCTCATCCATATAATCTCAAGTGATTTTTACCATTAGCTTACTGAGACAATACCATCTCGGATCTTACATGTTCTCACAACAAATATTAATATCTTAATTGACCAAATCAAGAAGTAAATGAAGTACAGTGATTAAATCATCACAACTTAATCCAACATTAAAGATTAAAACTTCACACAATTTTCATCCAACACGTAATTACTTATCATTTTAAGGAAAAATATAAAGAAAACTATTCAAAATTCATGGAAAAAACACAACAACACTTAAGTTTAAAAGTAGAAATCGTGTAAACACACAAGAAGTCTAAATTAAAACTAAATGCAGTCACAAAGATAAAAACTTATCTCAAATTCATCTTTACTAAACTCTTGAAGTTCTATTGAATCTCTTCCTTTCTCTTATAATACTCTCTACTAACACAACTACAACTATACTCTTTCTTCTCTCTAAAAATATCCTAATTATTCTATGATGAGAGTGGTAGAAAGAAGTCTCAAAGAGAGGGGGCGGAGACGACCTCTTCAATTCAATCAAAGTCCTTCTTTAATAATTTTCCAAAAGGTGCTTTGGTGTCTCTTAAAAAATGTATCCACATTCAATGAATCTTCCAAGAGTTGCCTCCTTTCAATAGCCATTTGAATGTATTTTTGTGCACGTTATCCATAATCCATGTTTTCACCAAGAGTTGCTTCAAACACCCCTTTAAAATTAGTAAAAATTCATTGAATCTTCAAATAAATTCCTCTGGCGCGTAAGCGCGAGGTCCTCGGCGCTTAGGCTTGGCCTTTTCTTTTTTTCCGGTGCTCAAGCACCAGTCCCAAAGGCCATGCAGAAAAGTAAATACATAATGAAAATTCATGATTTTAAAATTAGAGTATTTCAACCCTAGATTTTAATTTTATCTTGAATATTTCACAAATAGGATTTTAAAAGGGGAAATTTTTGGTCCTTAAAGAGCCCAGATTTCATTTTCGTAGAGCCCAGACAATCCATAATCAAAGAAAGTGAAATTTCAAGCACAATGCACAATTATAAATGAAGCTAATATACACAATTATAAATCAAGCTAATGTATTAGACTTTGCACTGATGGGTGTAGTGAAAACTCTTATATCTTATGAAATATTTTTCTTTCTAAGAAAATATTTTCAGGTGTTCGATGAGAATATTTAGTTCTATGATTAGCTTTACAGTTGGAAATAAAATACGAAACAAATAGNCTCTCTTCACTTAGACTTTAGGATGAAAATTTGAAGTGGGGTGAGAATTCTCTTCATTCCATACTATTTATAGGCCACGAATGAAGCCTAGGCCCACTACACACATTCTCAAACCACTAAACGACATTTAAACCCACTAAACCATGCTTAATTTTTCTAGAAACTTAATTTTGCATGTTTTGTTAATTGTCGCACTTAAGCGCTGGTACTTAATTTAGTACAGGTCTGCTTAACGTCCAAATATACATTCTAACACACCTAAGTCATCAATTAAGGTCTTAGAATCATTACTATATCATTATATATTCAAAAATACTACCACATTTTTCTTAATCAAAACACCAATATAACATTTAAAATAAAAACACACTGATAACTATCGGTTGCCTCTCACAAAGCACTCAGTTTAACATCGTCAGCTCGACGTAACCAATGCTCATAAGATCATTTAATTTAAGTTAAATTCCTAAGTAATAGGGTTTCAATCTATGACCATTCACTTTGAATTTTTTTTTTCAGTTTTAGGATCTTTGATATTCAAAACTCCATAGAGATAAACTTTTATTACAACAAATAGGTCAATCCACCTGGACTTAAGTTTTTCTAAAAATAATATTAATCATGCATTATATAGCAAAACTTGTTTCCCTAGCTCAATTTTTTTAGTAAAAATCCTTTGATCATGCCACATCTTCTTCTTTTCTTTATAAATCTTAGCACTCTCATATGATTCTTTCCTTATCTCTTCAAGCTCATTTAATTGTAATAGTTTTTTCTCACCAACATCCTATAAATTATAATTGAATTTCTTGATAGCTCAATATGCTTTATGCTCAATTTTAACTGGACAATAACAAGCTTTCCCCAATATTAGCCTATTTGAGGACATTCCTATAAGAGTTTTGTATGCAGTCCTATAAGCCCATAAAGCATAATTAAGTTTGACTGAACAATTCATTTTTGTTGGATTCACATATTTTTCCAAAATTATTTTAATTTCACGATTTTATAATTCAGTCAAACTACTTTTTTGAGGATGATAAACAATAGCAATTTGATGGTTGATATGATATTTCGTTAATAATTTCTTCATTATTGCATTTCTGAAATAACTTCCCCAATCAGTTATGATCACACTTGAGATCCCAAATTTACAAAATATGTTCGTTCTTAAAAAAATTGCAGCAGTATGAGCATCACATCGAGGTAAAACAATAACTTTTATCCATTTGGATATATAGTCTGCTCACAATATAAATTTTTGAAAGATGGTATAAATGGTCCCAGGAAATCTAATTCCCAAATATCAAATATCCCAACTTCCAATATATAATTGAGGGGTATCTCATTTCTCCTAGAAATATTGTCTACTTGTTGACATCGATCACAAATTTTGATATAAGCATTAACATCTCTAAAGATTGTAGGTCAATAAAATCTAGATTGCGAAATATTGTATGTTATTTCATCAACACCAAAATGTCCCCTAAAATCAGAATTATGACATTTTTGGATACTTTCATAAGTTTCTTCTAAAGACACACATCTTCGAATAATTAGATCCTTTCCTTGTTTATATAAAAATGGGACATCTAAAAATAAGTCTTAGCTTCAGATAAAAATTCCTCTTCTGTTGATATGTCAGACCATAGGGTAAAATATCACTAACAATAAAGTTCACAATGTCGACATACCATGGAACAAACCACTCATTAATATTGAACAATTCTTTTTTTGGAAAATATTCATTAATTTCTTTTTCAAAGCAAAGTGATTTTTTTAATTCAAGCCTGAATAAATGATCAACAATTTGATTATCAGCGCTCATCCTATCTATTATTTCAAAATGAAATCTTGCATAAGAAGAATCCATCTCAACAGTCTTGCTTTTGCATACTTCTTTTTTATTAAATATTTAATTGCAAAATGATCTGTATGTACAACACATTTTGTTCTAATTAAATATGATTTGAATTTATCAAAACATACACTATTGCTAATAACTCTTTCTCAGTTGTGGTATAATTAATTTAAGCTTCATTAAGAGTTCTACTAGCATAGTAAATTAGTTTGAAAATTTTATCATGTTTTTGTCTTAAAACATCTCCAATAGCATAATCGCCTGCATCACACATTAATTTAAAAGATTTTTCCCAATTTGGTGAAATAATAACCGGTGCATTCACTAATTTTTCTTTTAATAGCTCAAAAGCTTTTATACACTCTTTATCAAAACTTAAAATTACAATTTTTTTTGAGTAAATGACATAGAGACTTAGCAATTTTTTAAGAGTCTTTAATATATCGTCTGTAGAATTTAGAATGTTCTAAAAAAATTCTAGTTCCCTCACGTTTGAAGGGTGAGGTAAATTAGCGGTCATTTGAATTTTTTCAGGATCTACTTCCTTATAATTTTCTGATATATGATGTTCTAAAATAATTCCTACTACTACGACTAATTAACATTTTTCCGAATTAAGGACTAAATTTATTTCTTTATAACACTTAAGTACTCTTGATAAATGTTCTAAACATGTTTCAAATGAAGTTCCAAACAATGAAAAATCATCCATAAAAACTTCAATTCCTTTTTCAATTAAATTACAGAAAATAGCCATCATACTTCTTTGAAATGTAGCAGAAGCATTACATGAACCAAATGACATTCTTCTAAAAGCAAATGTACCATAAGTACTGGTAAAAGTTATTTTCTCTTGATCTTTAGGAGCTATTTGTATTTAGTGATAATTAGTATATCCATCCAGAAAACTAAATTATTTATGCCAAGCTACCAACATTTGATCTAGAAAGGGTAGTGGAAAATGATCTTTCATAGTGGAGAGATTTAATTTTCTATAATTAATGCATATTCACTACCCTGTGACTTGTCTTGTTGGTATTAACTCGTTATATTCATTCATAGTCACAGTCACTCCTCCTTTCTTAGGAACACAATTAATTGGACTAACCCATGCTCTAATTGAAATAAGGTAGATAATTCCAGTTTCTAACCACTTCAAAATTTCTTTCTTAAAAATTTATTTCATAACAAAATTCAATCTCCTTTGAGGATTAACTATGGGTTTGCAGTTTTCTTCCATAAGAATTTCATGCATACAAATTAATGGACTGATTCCTTTAATACCAACAATTGTCCATCCAAATGCTTTCATATAATTCTTCAAAGTTTTTATTAAACTCTCTTTTTCTTCTAAAATTAAATTTGAGGAAATTATAATCAATAATGTTGAGCAATCATCTAAAAAGACATATTTTAAATATTTAAGAAGTAACTTCAATTCAAATTCAGGAGGTTTTTCAATCGATGGACAAAAAGATTTATTTTTTTCTACTGTGTCCAAAACTTTAAAAATTACTCTAACTTAATTTGAATCTTTCTTATAAAAATCATCAAATTGCTCTAATTCCTCTTCTTGCTCATGTTCCAACTCTTTCATTTCAGATTTCTTTTCATAAATTATTTTGAAATTAAATTCACTAATATATCTTATTACATCCATTATGTAACATTCATCATCTTTACCTTTTGCAGGATGCTTCATTAATTTTAAAATACTAAAAGTAACGTTTGATCATTGACGCACATAGTTAATTCCCATTTTTGCACATTGAACATTGCTCTTTCCATGACTAGGAAAGGCCTCCCCAAAATGATAGGTATCTCCTTATATTCCTCCATATCTACAATAATGAAATCAATAAAAAAGATAAATTGATCCACTTTCACTAAAACATCTTCTATAAATCCCTTAGGGTATGTTATTGAACGAGTTGCAACTGCAAAGTTACAGTAGTAGGGGATATTTCTCCTAATCCCAATCTTTTAAATATTGGTAATGACATAAGGTTAATGTTTGCACCTAAATCACATAAACCTTTCCCATAAAATATGTCTCCTATTGCACATTAAATTGTGAAGCTACCAGGATCTTTGAGCTTTTCAAGAAGCTTTTTATGAATCATAACACTGCACTCCTCCCTAAGTACAACAATCTCGTTACCTTCGAACTTCTTTTTACTGTTAAGAATATCCTTCATAAACTTTACATAGCTTGACATTTGTTCTAAGACTTCAGAGAATGAAATATTAATCGTAAGCTTTTTAAGGATTTTCATAAATTTTGAAAACTATTTATCCAACTTTTTTTGGCAAAGTCATTGAGGAAATAGAGGTGGTGGTTTTTCCAAATCAATTTTAGTGAATAAATAGGTCTCTCGAAACCTTTTAGAGCGTCCTCTTTAGGCTCTTCAATTTATTCTCTTTCTACTTTAATCTCTTTTTGAACTCTACCTTCCAACTCTCTTCCGCTTCTAAGTTGAATGAATTTTTATTGCTCTTTATTCTGGTCTTTTAGATTTGCTTCTGTATTACTAGGAAGTGCTCTTTGGGATATATTACTTAATGAATTGGCTATTTGTCCCAGTTGATTCTCAATATTTCTAATTGTAGCTCCTTAACTTTGTAACTGGTTTCCCATTTGTAACACCACTTCTTTTACAGACAAATTTTTCTTCTTAAATTATGGATTACTATTAAAACCTGGAGGATAAGTAGGTCTATCATTATTATTACCTTAGTTGTTCCAGTTTCCCAATGAGTTTACTTGATTTTTTCCCCCATTACTGATGATTACTACCTAGATTATTGTTATTCCAGTTAAAGTTAGGATGGTTTTTCCAACCTTGGTTATAATAATTTAAATACATTCAAAGTTTCTAATGATGTTTAAGAATTAACCATTTGACCTAATGGATTCTCTTTAATCATTGAAATTGGTTGAGAAAAAATCATTCCAAATTGTTCTAACTTCCTTGAAATTGTAGCAACTTGATTTTCTAGCATTGCAAAAACACCAGATTCATGACTATTATCCACTTTCTTAGGATTTAACCTCTAAGAAGGCCATTGAAAATTATTACTAGCCATGTCTTAAATTAGAGCATAAGCGTCATGAAATGGTTTTAACATCAATGAACTAACAACAACGACATCGATAATAGATCTAAAAGATCCAGCTAATCTATTGTAAAGGGTTTGAATTATTAACCAATCTGGTACAATATGGTGTGGACACTTTTTCGACAGTTCTTTAAATCGTTCCCATCCTTCACAAATATGTTTTTGAATACTACAATGAATTCATTAATTGTAGGGTTTGCATAATCTCTTAAGGGTCTAAATTCTTGATTAATTTTAGCATTTTGATTATTTTGGTTTGTCGTTTCTTGAAATTTTTGATCTTTTTCTATATTTTTGATTTTTTTGATTTTTCTAATAGTTCTTTCTAATTCAAAATTATAAGACACTAGTCCTTTAGAACCTGAACTATGCGCACATTACTACAAAACAAAATAAAATCATACAAATAAGAACTTATATAAAAACAACACTACGATATTCCTATAATAAATCTAAAAGTTTAAATAAAACTTTCTAAAAATAGAAATTTGCTTTCCTAAAAATTATATAAAAAAATTTACTGAATTGTTTTTCTTTTCTTTTTACTCCCCGGTAAATTCGCCAAAAACTTGATCCCGGCTTTTATGATAGTACTATGACGTATGTGTGGTTATATTCTCAATTTCCTTATTTATATTTCTTTCTTTACAACAACACCTATGACTTGACTCCGAAGCAAACAAGAGTGCAACTAATATATTTAAATATTGGGATACTACACAAATATATGTATCATTATCAAGTAATATAGGACTTTTTGATTAAGCACCGAATATCAAACCCACAGGGAGTAATACAAACTTTTAAGAAGAAATCAGATAACAAATTCTACTTTGAAAAATATTTTTACTCAAACTATAGATGCTATAATAAGAATAAAAGTTTGATTCTTTTTGGTAATTTTTGATAATTGAAAATAAGTAAACAACTAACTAGATTTAACTAGATTTTTAGTAAAATGAAGGAAATATAAATAAAATATCTCACATGAGATTCTTACAATCTCATCCATACAATCTCAAGTGATTCTTATCATTAGCTTACCGAGACAATACCATCTCGGATCTTACATGTTCTCACAACAAATATTAATATCTTAATTGACCAAATCAAGAAGTAAATGAAGTACAATGATTAAATCATCACAACTTAATTCAGCATTAAAGATTAAAACTTCACACAATTTCCATCCAACACGTAATTACTTATCATTTTAAGGAAAAAGATAAAGAAAACTATTCAGAATTCATAGAAAAAACACAACAACATTTAAGTTTAAAAGTAGAAATCATATAAACACACAAGAAGTCTAAATTAAAACTAAATGTAGTCACAAAGATAAAAACTTATCTCAAATTCATCTTTACTAAACTCTTGAAGTTCTTTTGAATCTCTTCTTTTCTCTTATAATACTCTCTACTAACACAACCACAACTACTCTCTTTCTTCTCTCTAAAAATATCCTAATTATTCTATGATGAGAGTGGCAGAAAGAAGTCTCAAAGAGAGGGGGCGGCGACGACCTCTTCAATTCAATCAAAGTCCTTCTTTAATAATTTTCCAAATGGTGCTTTGGTGTCTCTTAAAAAACGTATCCACATTCAATGAATCTTCCAAGAGTTGCCTCCTTTCAATAGTCATTTGAATGTATTTTCATGCACGTTATCCATAATCCATGTTTTCACCAAGAGTTGCTTCAAACACCCCTTTAAAATAAGTAAAAATTCATTGAATCTTCAAATAACTTCCTCTGGCGCGTAAGCGCGAAGTCCTCGGCGCTTAGGCTTGACCTTTTCTTTTTTCCCGGTGCTTAAGCGCCAATCCTGGGCGCTTAGGCGTCACAATTCATTTGCACACCTTCTTCATTTTTGCTCCAAATTTGATTTTTTTTCACTCCTTTCACCATTTTTCATCTATTTGACTGTACCTGAAAGAAAAACTTGCAAATACCTTTCATTAAAGTGTAATATCCTAAAAAATAGGTATAAAAATGTGTACATAAATGCTATATATTTTAAGTGTACCAATAAACTTCTATATAGAAATTTATGTTTGGCTTAGTCGATTGAAGGATCACGAGGAATCCTCCTTGAAACATGCAGAATGGTGCAGTTATTTTTGCAATTGAATTTAGATGTGGAGGCCTAATTAGGGATGAATTAGAATATTTCCATGTTATGCAACCTTTTTTAAAACCGGCCCAAAGGCCATGCAAAAAAGTAAATACATAATGAAAATTCCTGATTTTAACCCAAAGGCCATGCAGAAAAGTAAATACATAATGAAAATTCCTGATTTTAAAATTAGAATATTTCAACCCTAGATTTTAATTTTATCTTGAATATTTCATTAATAGGATTTTAAAAGGGGAAATTTTTGGTCCTTAAAGAGCCCATATTTCTTTTTCGTAGAGCCCAGACAATCCATAATCAAAGAAAGTGAAATTTCAATCACAATGCACAATTATAAATCAAGCTAATATACACAATTATAAGTCAAGCTAATATATTAGACTTTGCACTGATGGGTGTAGTGAAAACTCTTACATCTTATGAAATATTTTTCTTTCTAAGAAAATATTTTCAGGTGTTTGATGAGAATATTTAGTTCTATGATTAGCTTTATAGTTGGAAATAAAATACAAAACAAATAAGTTAGTGATAGGGTTAGAGTAGCTACAGTTGCAGGAAATATTAGAAAGAGACATCATGAAGTCTAAATAAATTGTCGAAATTACTTTTTTTAACTACAAAACAACAATTATCGCTTGAAAATTGACTAATATTAATTTTTTACTCAGATTTCTTTAAATTAGATAACATTTAAGCTCAAAATCAAAACGTTAACAACCTATTAAGGCTGCTAGGGTTGTCAAAGATAAATAGTAGGCAAATATTTATCAATATTTTATCTTTAATATTGTTTGTCACTACAGCTACACCAACTGATTCACGAGCATATTTCATTCATATTTTCTCTAAAGTGTAAAGTCAATGATCCATGTGGGGTTGCGATTGACTTTTTTACTTTGAGACAATATATGAAACAATAATATTTGTGAGTGGGTTGGTGTAGTTACAATGACATACACTGTTAGAGGGAGATGCTTTAATTAACTATGAGTCAATGCTCGACTATTTAATGATCTTCGATAGAACTAACGTACTAAGATGTTAAACGATTTGACTTCGAGTCGAGATGATGTGGGTTCCAAATAAATTTGATACGTAGTTTCAAAATAAATTTGATCCAAAATTTTGGCTTATACCTCAGTGCTAAATTGAACACAAGTTTCATGTGCGAGTTAAACTTAGAATCAATTTCCGAGCAATTATCATTTTTCAAACTTATTCTTATTCTGAATTTGGCATGTATCTCAGGATTTGATAGTTCCAGATTTGCAGGATTTATTAAAACTCATTCAAACTATTCTTTCTTTCAACCGAACAACCCCTTAATTTAATGACCAACCTTTTGTGCCCTAGAACATTGCATGTCTCATCACCACCTTATAAAATTCTTCTTTAAGTCTAAGCAATATTTTCTATCACACAATAGGTCGGATGCATTCTTCCCCTTCAACTAACCAACTTAAAATATACTATTTAATCATATCCCCAGATATATCACGATCACTTTGAACAAGAAACCCGAGATATCTAGAACTTTCAGATCTTTTAAATGATTTGATCACCTGTAGTTACAACTCAGACACTAGAGTTACTACTACTAAAATTACATTTTAAGTATTCAGTTCAAGATCTACTAAATAAAAGGAGTTTAGACTGCAATATTTGCCACATTATATATTAGGGATGACCATAGCTTTTTATAAAAGGAATTACAAAATTATTGTAAGGATGGTAACTTTTTTGAAATAATTGTGGGTATTATAAAAGATTAAACAGTTATCTTCTTACAACTATTACATTTTAATAGATTGGATTAAGAAATATAACTTCTCACCCCATGAATTTTTAAAAAATAACTCATAAACAACAATCAAATCGGGCTCTGATTACCATCTAAAAACAATTGCCGCAAGAAAAATATCTCAAAAAGATCATAAATTGCGATTTTAAATAAATAAAAATAGTAATCCATAAAAAATCTTATTATATATATGCAAGTATGAATAAATCTATGAATTACATTATAAGCTAAATTCAGTACACCAAATCCTTTCTCTAAAAACNAGTGATAGGGTTAGAGTAGCTACAGTTGCAGGAAATATTAGAAAGAGACATCATGAAGTCTAAATAAATTGTTGAAATTACTTTTTTAACTACAAAACAACAATTATCGCTTGAAAATTGACTAATATTAATTTTTGACTCAGATTTCTTTAAATTCGATAACATTTAAGCTGAAAATCAGAACGTTAACAACCTACTAAGGCTGCTAGGACTGTCAAAGATCAATAATAGGCGAATATTTATCAATATTTTATCTCTAATATTATTTGTCACTACAGCTACACCAACTCATTCACGAGCATATTTCACTCATATTTTCTCTACAAGTGTAAAGCCAGTGATCCATGTGGGGTTGCGATTGGCTTTTTACTTTGAGACAAAATATGAAACAATAATATCTGTGAGTGGGCTGGTGTAGTTACAATGACATACACTGTTAGAGGAAGATGCTTTAATTAACTATGAGTCAATGCTCGACTATTTAATGATCTTCGACAGAACTAACGTACTAAGATGTTAAACGATTTGACTTCGAGTCGAGATGATGTGGGTTCTAAATAAATTTGATAAAAAATTTTGGTTGTACCTCAGTGTTTATTTGAACACAAGTTTCATGTGCAAGTTAAACTTAGAATCAATTTTCGAGCAATTATCATTTTTCAAACTGATTCTTATTATGAATTTCGCAGGTATCTCAGGATTTGATAGTTTCAGATTCACAGGATTTATTAAAACTCATTCAAACTAATCTTGCTTTCCACCGAACAACCCCTTAATTTAATGACCAACATTATGTGCCCTAGAACATTGCATGTCTCACCACCACCTTATAAAATTTTTCTTTAAGTCTAAGAATTATTTTCTATCACACAATAGGTCGGATGCATTCTTCCCCTTCAACTAACTAACTTACAATTTACTATTTAATCATATCCCCATATATGTCACGATCACTTTGAACAAGAAACCCGAGATATCTAGAACATTCAGACCTTTTAAATGATTTGATCACCTGTAGTTACAACTCTGACACTAGAGCTACTACTACTAAAATTACATTTTAAGTATTCAGTTCAAGATCTACTCAAATGAAAGACTTTTGACTCCAATATCCACCACATGATATATTTGGGATGGCCACCCTTTTTTTATAAAATGAATTATAAAATTATTGTAAGGATGGAAACTTTTTTGAAATAATTGTGGGTATTATAAATTTTTTTTTGAAAAAATTAAGCAGTTATCTTCTTACAACTATTACATTTTAATAGACTGGATTATGAAATATAACTTCTAGTCCCATGAATTTTTAAAAACTAACTCGAAAACAACAACCAAATCGGGCTCTGGTTACTACACGAAAACTATTAAATTGAGATTTTAAATAAATAAAAAATAGTAATCCATAAAAAAATCATATTATATATATATATATATATGCATGTATGAATAAATCTATGAATTACATTATAAGCTAAATTCAGTACACCAAATCCTCACTCTAAAAACTATACCACAGCATATCAGGATCAAACTATAATTACATCTTCAGACCCTCACCGAGGGGAAGACATCAGCTCTGCAAATCGGACACGTGGCGGGCGACCTCAACCACTTATCAATACAAGAAGCATGGAAGCCATGGCCACACTGCAATTGCCGAACTCGGTGGCCGTCCGAGAACGCAGACAAGCACACCGAGCACTCCTTCTCTCCCTCCCCATCTCTGCACCGGTAACTCCTCGCCGGAATCCTCCGCTCTAAATCCTCTTCGTTCATCCTTCTGCTCACCAGCAGCTGCTTAACCATTGGCGCGAAGACAATCGCGAAGGCGTTTATGAACAGCGTCAAGACCGCGGCTCCGGCGGACCCAATGAAGAAGTAATACTGCGCCGAAGCAGTCATGGTTTGTTTCTGTGAGTTCTGAGAAGCCGTCCTCGTTTTTATAATGCACTTTGGGAAATTTACATGCATGCCACTCGNAAGAAGTAATACTGCGCCGAAGCAGTCATGGTTTGTTTCTGTGAGTTCTGAGAAGCCGTCCTAGTTTTTATAATGCACTTTGGGAAATTTACATGCATGCCACGCAGTTCGTGTGAATTTATATCTATATCATTTTGGTATTATAAAGTTATTCAAGAATATTTTACTTATAAAAAAGGCAACTAATAATAATAATTTGCATCTAAAATTTAAGAGTTAGATGTAAAATTCAAATTAAATTTATCAATAAAGTGGTTTTGAATGGTTCTTAAGGCATTATTTCTTATATTTCGTTGTTCAAATTAAATTTAAAGGGTCTTATTTTAAATAAAATAGAGGTTTAATGAAACATTTCGATCTCTATTGATGATGAGGTAGTTGTCAGGTTCTGAATGTGTCATAAACGACGGCCAGCTTGGTCGTTTGCTTAGATATTTTATATTTGATAATTTTGTTGATAATTTTGTTAAATGCAAATGTTAGAGATTAGATAGCTGGAATGCATGGCTTATGTGATGAAGTCTTTTGAAGGTGTCAATGGAGGCCAAGTTTTAATGAAACGTGGCCCTAAGAAACATTGTAAGAAAACGAACTCTGATTTTATAGATATTTAATGGATCTGAATTTAGTTGAAAATTTTTGAACTCAACATATGTTGATATCTTATAAAAGGGAATTGGTACATTAGATTTTCTATTCCAGCTGACAAAAAATATTTGGAAGAAATACAAAAAATATCAACGTAGCCCTAAAGGACATCATTGACCCAGGACAAAGTCTCGTGCATTTTGACCCTCCAAAGTCGATTGGATGTTGGCCACCCGAACCAATTACCCATAACTATCCAGCAAGGAAAAGACTCAAGCCGGACCCCTGATGNGTTGATAATTTTGTTAAATGCAAATGTTAGAGATTAGATAGCTGGAATGCATGGCTTATGTGATGAAGTCTTATGAAGGTGTCAATGGAGGCCAAGTTTTAATGAAACGTGGCCCTAACAAACATTGTAAGAAAACGAACTCTGATTTTCTATTCCAACCGTAATAGATATTTAATGGATCTGAATTTATTTGAAAATTTTTGAACTCAACATATGTTGATATCTTATAAAAGGGAATTGGTACATTAGATTTTCTATTCCAGCTGACAAAAAATATTTGGAAGAAATACAACAAAATATCAACGTAGCCCTAAAGGACATAATTGACCCAGGACAAAGTCTCGTGCATTTTGACCACAAAAAGTCGACTGGATGTTGGCCACCTGAACCAATTACCCAGACCTATCCAGCAAGGAAAAGACTCCAGCCGAACCCCCGATGGCCGAAAATTGCTGAGGCAATTGTCCAAGCATGCAAGTATATGTGTCAATTAATATTTGGTTTAGGAGTCCACGTATCGATCCCATGAAGAAAGACAGAAAAATCTCTACTTTACTAACTCCAAACACCTAGCTCAGTGTGATCACTACTTTTATAAGCCAAATCCTAAATTTTAAATAGCAAGCCGACAACAAAATAAGATTTTTGAAAACTGGAAACAAAACTCTTAGTGTTCTTTTGGAGGGATGAGGCTCGTACGTTTGTGATTCGAGTGTGGTGCAATTCCGTGATTTTCTTAAGTGTTCCCCCGCGTGAAAGTTGTCAACCAAGAATAATGTTTTCTCCTTAATCTTATGCCTAGATTTGAATAAGAATTAGAATCCCATAAAGTTATGTTTCATTTAACACTATGGTTTTTTCCAAAATTCGTAAATCCCCTATCAAGATTGCAAATTTCTAACTAGAATATTCCTATTCTACCATGTTTTTGTGGTTAACTTATCATTCCACTACACAAGATAGAAGTCATAGTTAATAACAAGTTTTAACATTCTAATTGGTCAGATTGGGAGTAAATGAATATAAGAAAGTTAATCAACAATGTGGATACATAAAAATGTTAAAGGGACATGTAAGAATGTCATAGAAAAAACCATTATCCGTATATCCCAAAGGCACTAAAAAAGATTTAACTACTCATTGAGAAATGAAACGACACATGGATATACAATGGAATTAATGATGCAAGAAGCATTACAAGGTAAAAATCCAAATACAACCAAAGTTCTCCTCTCCTCCACAACAATAAATCTCTCTCTCAAACAAGATTCTCTCAAAGAAAACAAAGAGAACTCGCCTAGAAGTATTCTCCCTCAAGGGAAAAGAAGAGGATCTAAGGCACTCCAAAGAACTCTCTGTTGTAGAAAACCCTAACATATAGCCTTTAAAGATGTTTCTTTCCATCCAAAGTGATATATTTATAGAGATTGTATCACATAGGTAAGAATATGTCTTCTAAATATGTACTCTAAGTTGGGCGCGGGTGCACTGCACTTATACGAATGAGGTGTGGGTGTGTTGTTTATAAGGTTGGAAGGCGACAAAAGAGCTTTAACTCTTGGATTCAGGCGTGTTGGGAATTGACGCGAGTGTGTTATTTTTTGAGCACAAGCTCATTAGACACTATGTTTTGTGCACTAGTAGAGTGGAGGTTAGGTGCTTGTGAACTTTGGGCCAGCACGAGCACACTCCTTTCAATTCACTAGCACGGGTGTGCTCCAATTTGGGGTGCGAGTGTTCTTGCCTAAAAATGTTTTCTTTTGCTTCAAATTCCCTCCTTCTTGCTCCCAACAACATAAACCCCATGATCTGCACAAATTGACAAAAATAACTTTCTCACGTGTCATAATATCAAAAACCATGCAATAAAAATGATAAAAATGTAAATAATTTGTAACATATTGCATTCTCATCAAATCACACAAACTTATAGTACTTTCCCTTAAGTAATTCTATCACTTTAGCTCAGATTTTTAGAGAATCGGGGTTGTCATAACTTATAGAATGTCATTTCTTCCAATAATGTAGGGTGTGGATCTATTAAATATTTTTGACTTTTATCTTCAGTGAAAATTCTTGTGAGTCAATAATCACTAGTACCTTTCTTTAATCACACTTTTTTTTTACATAGAGCTTCCTCAATCCACTTAGTTTAGTGTGACTACATGTCTTTTCATCAATCCAGGCGATTTTAAAATTTTAATTCTTGTTCAATAAAACAGCTATCCCCTAGTTTTTTATTGGTTCATAGAATCCTTAACTCTCCTTAAAAATTATCTAAGTTAAAGGGGTGAGCTAGAAAATAGAAATTGCAATGCTAGTCCACTCTAAAGCTTCTTCTCCATTATATCCATTATTTTCCTTTTCTAACCAGCTTTTATTTGGAATAGTTTTCGAATTTATCTTTTTTTTTTCTATTTTAGGGACAGTTATTATATATGGTTAAGCGAGATTTTTTAATGATTATGATTCCGTAGTTTTCTCTATGTTCGATAATTTACTTACCTCTTATTGTGGGTTCAATGGATTATATGAATCAATTCAAAATTTAGTTTTAGTTGTGTTCTTTGAATTCCGATTTAGGACTTAAAACCTTAGACTAATTAGTCATTCCTATAGGCATACCTTTCAAATATTTTGGGAGATTTATGTTAAGATGAAAGGTAATTACATTCTAGTGTTAGTTTACTATTTGCAACTCAAATTATAACTTTTATATGGATTTCACATCATCTTAACAAATTTTACCTTTCATTATCATATATTAAGGAACCTGAAAATAATGCAATATCAAATAAATTTGAGCACAGTGGTAGAACTATTTTTAGGTCGCTACAGTATGAACTTCCCTCCCTTAAACTTTTATTCTGTCCTCCCCTCACCATATAATAGGTTATATAACAATAATAAGGAATGGTAAAATAGGGAGTAGAATATCACATACATGTAAAAGTAATAAGAAATTAGATCCGTTATCCATATGTGTGCAGAAGTAACTGGAAAGCATGTCAAAAATTATTAGCACAATTACTCAAAAGTTATAACAGAACATGCATCAATGAAAATAGGTGGAGCAACATCAACAAATATGTATAACATAGTTAAGAAAAATCCATCAACAAAGACATCAAAATCACCCGTGCCACAGACTTATACCTATAAACAATCACAATCCACTAACAAATTGTCGGTCACTTTTCTTTTGAATATAATTTTTTTATTTAATTCATTTCTAGTATATATAATTTGGATTTGGAAATAGTAATTTATGTTTGAAAAGAAATGACTAACAAGATCTCATAAATTTTAATAGTTTAAATAACCAAGCACAACATTATAAGCAATGCACAAATCCCAAAGGATATGCACATTACTTGACAGCAAGCTCGATTAAATAAACTAAAAGAATTTATGACATTCGTTTAGTCTGCGAATCTTTTATGTATTGAACGACAAGTTCCCTTACCTCATATAAATATTAGATATTGTTTATATTACTTGGGTTCCTTAATTTCCTATAGAGTCAAGCTTCCATAGTTAATTACATCCTAAATGATCGATGTCATTTAAGATGACTCTCGATGATGATCAGAGGGACTTGTCTTCAAGAATTCAATGTTTACGGTCTCAAGGTCAGATGTGGAGAAATCAAGCGGGAATGACTCAGGTAGAAACAATTATTTTTAGAAGTCAAAGGAGTGAAAGATAGGGGATATCACAGATCTGAGGAAAATCTCGGTGACTCTCCAAACTATCCTATTTTTTTGCTTTAAGTCATTAAAAATGATATTATTTGATGTTTTGATCCTATCAAATTTTATTATTTAGGGCTTACACATTCATGATACCCAACCTTGCAAGTAGCTTGGAAGATAAGAGGATTTATGTTGTACCGAACGAAGAACTCAAAATCCTAAGAGAGATAGGGCTTATATTCCACAACATGGTTGTGTAAAAGCCTAAATATGGAGTCAAAATTTATGCCGCACTAACTGGACAACCTCAAAATCCTATGAGTTGCTTTGTTTAATACTAAGGAAATTTTAGCTGAAGTAAATTTGCCTTTTTGTATAACATAGGCCACTTTTCGAAGTCGACTTCCATCCGTTTACAACTTACTCCATGCTCCTTACTGTAGAAGCAGCTCCAAGGTTTATGTGTTATGTATATACATGTAATTATTTGTTGAGCAAATTGATCTTATTATTACTAAAGTTAAAGGATGTGTTTGTTCATATGTTATAGTGATCCATCCTAAGCAACCAAACTCTGTTCTCTATCCTAAAGGTCTAGTATGTAACAATAAACATACAAAAGTAAAAGGGCAGTGAATGTGTAGTAAAAGAAGTACAATAAACAATATTAAAACACAAATCGCACACCTCAACCTCTGTTATTGCTACAAAAGGGTTAGTCCAATAATCATAATTTGACAACATGTAGGAAATTTGAGTGAAATCAAGGGATTTAAGCAAATGGTAAGAATATCTGTCAGGAGATAAACTTTAGTAAATTGCAAGAAAACACGAATCGAGTAAAACAAAACACTTTATCACATATAGAAGACTGTGGGTTAAATGTAAGAATTTAATAAATGTGGGGGCTCAAAGCTGCGTTGTATGTTTTTTAACCCCAACTTTGGATAGGAACTATCAACCAAGCATATCTAAGGAGGCTAAGTCCCGACCTCAATCAAAATGATTAACAAGTGGACCTTCATATGCTAACATCAAAAAATTCTTTAATTTTTTTGTTCGTGTAGAACTTACTTAGCAATCAAGAGTAGTGTTATCACAGGAAAAGATATATTTGTTATGTTGTGTGTGTGTGTGTGTGTGTGTGTGTGTGTGTGTGTTTTGACAAAATTAGATAGTTCACTAGTTAATCACTCGAATCAGATTAGAACTATCGGCAATTGATGTGCCCCTAGTGTGTGTTGTTTTTTTGTGTGTTTTATGTCAATTTAATTCCCCTGAGACGGCGTCAAAAACTTGACCCGACCCGATGTTACGCAGTAATTTAGCTTTAAAAAATATGGCAAAAAACTTGACCTAATTTATATTAAATATTTAATGTGCAAAATTTAAATATTATATAAAATATATAAATTAGTTAACACATTATGGGTTCTACGCAAGTGCACGTATCACTTCAATAATATAGGGCTTTCCTTAAAAACCCCAATATCGATCCCACGAAGAAGTAAGGTAAGAGGTCCTTAGTCAAATTCTAGTCTACTACTATTAGTCCTTAATGGTTTTTCTAACAAGTACTCATAAATGTAAGTTTTAAGTTTAAAACAACTAATAACTATTCCAAAATGAAAATATTAATTCTAAAGATAGCCCTTTTTGGATGAATTGGTTTGGAGAATTTTGAGATGTTAAAGATTGTTATTCTTATGTAGTGAAGTGGATAATGTAAAGGAATGAGATACATTAAATATTTTATGTTCCAAATATGAGCAATTTTAATTCTCTACTCTCAATCAAGTGTCAATGAGAATCATTGGCTAATCTTAGGTTTAGTCTCTAAATCTGTGGTTTGGTTGGGAGGATACTGGCTCTCACTCCATAGCTCCCACTTCCATTTCCCTANGAAGAAAGACAGAAAAATCTCTACTTTACTAACTCCAAACACCTAGCTCAGTGTGATCACTACTTTTATAAGACAAATCCTAAATTTTAAATAGCAAGCCGACAACAAAATAAGATTTTTGAAAACTAGAAACAAAACTCTTAGTGTTCTTCTAGAGGAATGAGGCTCGTACATTTGTGACTCGAGTGTCGTGCGATTCTGTGATTTTCGTAAGTGTTCTTTTGCTTGAAGGTTGTCAACCAAGAGTAATGTTTTCTCCTTAATCTTATGCCTAGGTCAGAATAAGAATCAGAAACCCATAAAGTTAAGTTTCATATAACAGTATGGTGTTTTCCAAGGTTCCTTCAATTCCTTATCAAGGTTGCAAATTCGTAACTAGAATATTCATATTCTACCATGTTTTTGTGGTTAACTTATCGTTCCACTACACAAGATAGAAGTCATAGTTAATAACAAGTTTTAACATTCTAATTGGCCAGATCGGGAGTAAATGAATATAAGAAAGTTGATCAACAATGTGGATACATGAAAGAACAAAAAAATGTTAAAGGGACATGTGAGAATGCCACAGAAAAACAATTATCTGTATATCACAAAGGCACTAAAAAAGATTTAACTACTCATGGAGGAATGAAACGACACATGGATATACAATGGAATTAATGATGCAAGAAGCATTACAAGGTAAAAATCCAAATACAACCAAAGTTCTCCTCTCCTCCACAACAATCAATCTCTCTCTCAAACAAGATTCTCTCAAAGAAAACAAAGAGAACTCACCTAGAAGTATTCTCCCTCAAGGGAAAAGAAGAGGATCTAAGGCACTCCAAAGAACTCTCTGTTGTAGAAAACCCTAACATTCTAGCCTTTAAAGATGTTTCTTTCCATCCAAAGTGATATATTTATAGAGATTTTATCACATAGGTAAGAATATTTCTTCTAAATTTGTATTCTAAGTTGGGCGCGGGTGCACTGCACTTATACGAATGAGGTGTGGGTGTGTTGTTCATAAGGTTGGTAGGCGACACAGGAGCTTTAACTCTTGGATTCAGGCGTGTTGGGAATTGACGCGAGTGTGTTATTTTTTTAGCACGAGCTCATTAGACACTATGTTTTGTGAACTAGTAAAATGGAGGTTAGGTGCTTGTGCACTTTGGGCCAACACGAGCACGCTCCTTTCAATTCACTAGCATGTGTGTGCTCCAATTTGGGGTGCGAGTGTTCTTGCCTACAAATGTTTTCTTTTGCTTCAAATTCCCTCCTTCTTGCTCCCAACAACATAAAGCCCATGATCTGCACAAGTTGACAAAAATAACTTTCTCACATGTCATAAGATCAAAAAACATGCAATAAAAATGATAAAAATGTAAATAATTTATAACATATTGCATTCTCATCAAATCACCCAAACTTATAGTACTTTCCCTTAAGTAATTCTATCACTTTAGCTCAGATTTTTAGAGAAACGGGGTTGGCATAACTTATAGAATGTCATTTCTTCCAATAATGTAGGGTGTGGATCTATTAAATATTTGTGACTTTTATCTTCAGTGAAAATTCTTGTGAGTCAATAATCACTAGTACCTTTCTTTAATCACACTTTTTTTTACATAGAGCTTCCTCAATCCACTTAGTTTAGTGTGCCTACATGTCTTTCCATTAATCCAGGTAATTTTAAAATTTTAATTCTTGTTCAATAAAATAGCTATCCCCTAGTTTTTTATTGGTTCATAGAATCCTTAACTCTCCTTAAAAATTATCTAAGTTAAAGGGGTGAGCTAGAAAATAGAAATTGCAATGCTAGTCCACTCTAAAGCTTCTTCTCCATTATATCCATTATTTTCCTTTTCTAACCAGCTTTTATTTGGAATAGTTTTCAAATTTATCTTTTTTTTTTTTCTATTTTAGGGAGAGTTATTATATATGGTTACGCGAGATTTTTTAATAATTATGATTCCCTAGTTTTCTCTATGTTCGATAATTTACTTACCTCTTATTGTGGGTTCAATGGATTATATGAATCAATTCAAAATTTAGTTTTAGTTGTGTTCTTTGAATTCCGATTTAGGACTTAAAACCTTAGACTAATTAGTCATTCCTATAGGCATACCTTTCAAATATTTTGGGAGATTTATGTTAAGATGAAAGGTAATTACATTCTAGTGTTAGTTTACTATTTGCAACTCAAATTATAACTTTTATATGGATTTCACATCATCTTAACAAATTTTACCTTTCATTATCATATAGTAAGGAACCTGAAAATAATGCACAATATCAAATAAATTTGAGCACAGTGGTAGAACTATTTTTAGGTCGCTAATAAGAAATTAGATCCATTATCCATATGTGTGCAGAAGTAACTGGAAAGCATGTCAAAAATCATTAGCACAATTACTCAAAAGTTATAACAGAACATGCATCAATGAAAATAAGTGGAGCAACACCAACAAATATGTATAACATCGTTAAGAAAAATCCATCAACAAAGACAGCAAAATCACCCGTGCCACAGACTTATACCTATAAACAATCACAATCCACTAACAAATTGTCGGTCACTTTTCTTTTGAATATAAATTTTTTATTTAATTCATTTTAGTATATATAATTTGGATTTGGAAATAGTATTTTATGTTTGAAAATAAATGACTAACAAGATCTCATAAATTTTAATAATTTAAATAACCAAGCACAACATTATAAGCAATGCACATATCCCAAAGGATATGCACATTACTTGACAATAAGCTCGATTAAATAAACTAAAAGAATTTATGACATTCGTTTAGTCTGCGAATTTTTTATGTATTGAACGACAAGTTCCCTTACCTCATATAAATATTAGATAGGGTTTATATTACTTGGGTTCTTTAATTTCCTATAGAGTCAAACTTCTATAGTTAATTACATCCTAAATGATCGATGTCATTTAAGATGACTCTCGATGATGATCAGAGGGACTTGTCTTCAAGAATTCAATGTTTACGGTCTCAAGGTCAAACGTGGAGAAATCAAGTGGGAATGACTCAGGGAGAAACAATTTTTTTAGGAGTCAAAGGAGTGAAAGATAGGGGATATCACGGATCTAAGGAAAATCTCGGTGACTCTCCAAACTATCCTATTTTTTGCTTTAAATCATTAGAAATGATATTATTTGATGTTTCGATCCTATCAAATTTTATTATGTAGGGCTTACACATTCATGATACCCAATCTTGCAAGTAGCTTGGAAGATAAGAGGATTTATGTTGTACCGAACGAAGAACTCAAAATCCTAAGAGAGATAGGGCTTATATTGCACAACATGGTTGTGTAAAAGCCTAAATATGGAGTGAAAATTTATGCCGCACTAACCGGACAATCTCAAAATCCTATGAGTTGCTTTGTTTAATACTAAGGAAAGTTTAGCTGAAGTAAATTTGCCTTTTTGTATAACATAGGCCACTTTTCGAAGTCGACTTCCATCCGTTTACAACTTACTCCATGCTCCTTACTGTAGAAGCAGCTCCAAGGTTTATGTGTTATGTATATACATGTAATTATTTGTTGAGCAAATTGATCTTATTATTATTAAAGTTAAAGGATGTGTTTGTTCATATGTTATGGTGATCCATCCTAAGCAACCAAACTACTGTTCTCTATCCTAAAGGACTAGTATGTAACAAAAAACATACAAAAGTAAAAGGGCAGTGAATGTGTAGTAAAAGAAGAACAATAAACAATATTAAAACACAAAATCGCACACCTCAACCTCTGTTATTGCTACAAAAGGGTTAGTCCAATAATCATAATTTGACAACATGTAGGAAATTTGAGTGAATGCAAGGGATTTAAGCAAATAGTAAGAAAATCCGTCACGAGAGAAACTTTAGTAAATTGCAAGAAAACACGAATCGAGTAAAACAAAACACTTTATCACATATAGAAGACTGTGGGTTAAATATAAGAATTTAATAAATGTGGGGGCTCAAAGTTGCGTTGTACGTTTTTTAACCCCAACTTTGGATAGGAACTATCAACCAAGCATATCTAAGGAGGCTAAGTCCTGACCTCAATCAAAATGATTAACAAGTGGACCTTCATATGCTAACATCCAAAAATTCTTTAATTTTTTGTGCATGTAGAACTTACTTAGCAATCAAGAGTAGTGTTATCACAGGAAAAGATATATTTGTTATGTTTTGTGTGTGTGTGTGTGTGTGTGTGTGTGTGTGTGTGTGTGTGTGTGTTTTGACAAAATTAGATAGTTCACTAGTTAATCACTCGAATCAGATTTGAACTATCGACAATTGATGTGCCCCTAGTGTGTGTTGTTTTTCTGTGTGTTCTATGTCAATTTAATTCCCCTGAGACGACGTTATTAACTTGACCCGACCCGATGTTACGCAGTAATTTAGCTTTAAAAAATATGGCAAAAAACTTGACCTAATTTATATTAAGTATTTAATGTGCAAAATTTAAATATTATATAAAATATATAAATTAGTTCACACATTATGAGTTCTACGCAAGTGCACGTATCACTTCAATAATATAGGGCTTTCCTTAAAAACCCCAATATCGATCCCACGAAGAAGCGAGGTAAGAGGTCCTTAGTTAAATTCTAGTCTACTACTATTAGTCCTTAGTGGTTTTTCTAACAAGTACTCATAAATGTAAGTTTTAAGTTTAAAACAACTAATAACTATTCCAATGCAAATATTAATTCTAAAGATAACCCTTTTTGGATGAATTGGTTTGGAGAATTTTGAGATGTTAAAGACTGTTATTCTTATGTAGTGAAGTGGATAACGTAAAGGAATGAGATACATTATATATTTTATGTTCCAAATATGAGCAATTTTAATTCTCTACCCTCAATCAAGTGTTAATGAGAATCATTGGCTAATCTTAGGTTTAGTCTCTAAATCTGTGGTTAGGCTGGGAGGATACTGGTTCTCACTCCAGAGCTCCCACTTCCATTTCCCTGAAGGCCAACTCTTGTTTTAGTTCTTAAACACTAAGACCAAATTAGGGATTTTAGTCTGTCACCCTAGAATCTCCAATTCTTCGCCCAGTAATATATATATTTCCCTATTTATTTGCATTCAACCCCCATGAACTTCACCATCCATGGAATTTGAATATAGTTCCACTTTGTTGAAAATTACACCGCCCTCTTGGGTCTCAATGCAATTACAACAAATTTTAACACTACAAAGGGCCCTTATTGTAATGTAAAGTAATGTCGGTACTAAAAAGTTAAGGAGTTGCCCCTTGGAAGCTGTCGGCTACCGGAATCAAAACCCCATCGCCCGCTTCGGAAGGACATTTAATTTACATATATATATATATATATATATATATATATATATATATATATATATATA